>JALRME010000004.1:1461056-1746494 GCA_026120035.1 Coleophoma eucalyptorum
TTCCTCCCAGGAATAAGTCGCTCCTCCGAGCTTGCCGATTGCAGTAAGCATGTACTCTGTATCGTCTGAATGGAGAAGGTTCTTGATGCGGCAAGGCCCAGTACCTAATGCTGCTAGAACGAGTGCACGATTCGAAACACTCTTTGATCCTGGTGGAACGACTTCGTTCTTAAGTGCTTTGGGAACACCGGGAATGACTTCAATGGAGTCAGACAAAACAATTCTGATGGCGCGGTCCTCAACGACGCTGGCCTTAGCCTCATGTGTCTTTCCAATAGCGGAAAGTAAAACAATCTTCTTCTTTTGTCCATCGTTCTTCTTATCTACTGCCATCTTCTCAAGGAGGACGTCAACTGGGCAGAGTTTTCCGGCAGAGAGTCTCTGAATACGCTTGTCGGCAAGTGAGGTTGGCAATCCATAGCTTGCAATGCACTTCACCAGGCGAGCCACGGCTCCTGGCTTGAGAACTCCAAGGTGGCGTGCTAGCTCGGCTTCCTTGACCATGCCAATTGCAACAGCCTCTCCATGGAGGACCTGTGGGGTCAGAATTGCTTCGTAGGCATGGCCTATTGAGTGCCCAAAGTTAAGCAAATTTCTCAAACCTCCTTCCCGTTCATCTGCAGACACTACTTCAGCCTTAACTCGTGCTGAGCCCAGCACTATACGCTTTAAGATATCTCGGATAGGATCAAGGCGAGTCGCTGCGTTTGTAGATTTTGCCCTGATAGTCTCCATGAGTAGAGTTGCGTTGTCTTCTAAAGTAGCGAACTCCACTTCATCCCAGATAGCCGCAGTCTTAACAACCTCTGCCATACCATTGACGAACTCACGCACAGGTAAGGTCTCGAGAAATCGTAGGTCAATGTAAATTCTCTGCGGCTGCCAGAAGGCTCCAACTAGGTTCTTGCCCAGGGGTGTATCAATTGCTGTTTTTCCTCCAATTGATGAGTCAACCATTGATAGCAAGGTCGTGGGCACCTGTACGAAGCGCACTCCTCTCATGAAGGTCGCTGCAACATATCCAATCATGTCGCCAATGACACCACCACCAAGGGCGATGATAACGGTATCCCGTGTGCATTTCTGCGATAACATCCAATCTTCGATTTCTGCCTTTGTCTCCCGGCCCTTGGAACTCTCTCCAGGGGGGATTGTATAGGTAAGAAGTCGAGGGGTGGCATCGGATTTGCCGGTCAGGCGCTCGAAGGCTTCCTTAAAAACCGGTACATAAAGGGGGGCGATGTTCGTATCGGTGATGAGGACGTAGGTAGAAGAGGCTAAGTTGGATAGCAGGTCTTCGGCGACGAAGTTCCGCCAGATGTCGAAATCAACAATGATATCGTCTTTGCCCAGGATGGCAATCCGCGTGGGATTGTGAGGCATGGTGGAACCCATCCTGAAAAGACAAAGGACTTGGTTTCAGAAACTATAGAAGGTAAAGAGGGGAGAAGATGGTGGTTCAATGGGTCATGTTTATGAGTAATACTGCGATGACTCTTACGAAGGTCATTCAACACGGCTCACTTCTCCAGCTTTTCATTAAGTTATTTTTTTGGCAGGGATATTGGCCCTGCATTAGGTGGCTGCTTATGTAATCCATACTGCACATCATCGGCGTATCTGGGCTGACCTTATATATTCCTAGAGAGATTCCAGCTCTTACATATTTTACTATTACCCTTCACGTTGTGTTACTTCTATCCTACGATGGGCCCAATACACCTCATAGACGTAATCTCAAGTGGTCATGTTGAGGCGCGTTTTCTTCGTCTTGTGCGATGCGTAGACAGTGCCAAGCAGATTTGTAGCTTCAGCCCAGGGGGCACAGTGCAAGCTCCTTCAAAGTAGAATCTAGATGGGCGACAAAGCAGCTCAGTATCTACTATAATAAGGCTGCTACTAGCCGCAAGCATTTTTTGCTTCAGCCTCAAGTACCAAGCTTACCTTTTTCATGCCCCCCTTTTTAAGTAGGTAGGCATGATCGCTTATCGGTACGAAATACGACATACGTCGTATTTTCGTATTGTCCTGAGACTTTGTACATGAAGTGCCTACCTGCATATTGCGCAGCAATTGATACTTCATTGCTTTATTTACGTTCACCATTCCTCCAGTATTTAAATCTGACAATATTAAAGTATCTTGTTTATAATACGCCACTTCGGCTCTTGGAAAGAACCACTCTGCTCCATCTCATAACAGTCGCCAAATACTAGTCCCGAACATGCATAACAGCAAAGAAGATCGAGAAACGACCATGAGTGCAGGTGAAGGGGATCTTGAGCAAATGGATTGGGGTGCCCCTCCCCCGTATGAGGTCTACATTGAATCGCAAGGAAACAATATGTCTGCACAGGTAACGGGTAAGTGGTGGGCAAGGTTCACGGTTCTGGAGATATCCATGCTTAAACACTGATAGATAATGGCCGCTTCAGCATGCAAATCACGGGGATCGAACAAGGGTTCACTCTACCGCCGATTCCAGCAGCAACTCCCGAATCTCTCTGGAGAAATAGGTCCCAAGCCGCGACTCACTTATATCCAGAATTGAACATAGTTATTCAGGTTGTTGGAAGTAGAGGTAGGAGCCCTGACTTGGTTAGCCCATTATCGCTAAATATTGCAAAGGAGATGTCCAGCCCTTTATTGCTTTAGGACAGGAACTCAAAGCTGTTGGCCATCGAGTACGGCTAGCAACACACGATATGTTTGCCAGCTTCATCCTGGAATCCGGTCTTGAATTCTTTCCCATCGGTGGAGATCCAGCCGAACTCATGGCCTATATGGTCAAGAACCCTGGTATCCTTCCTACTTTGGAAACTGTTCGAGCTGGCGATATGTAAGTTCACTGGGAGAAGGGTTTCGGTCAAAAAAATCTAACACTCGGGATATTCAGTGCAAAGAAGCGCAAGATGATCGCGCAAATGCTAGAGGGGTTCTGGCAATCATGTATTGCAAGTGATCCTTCGACAGGAATACCATTTGTAGCAGAGGCTATTATCGCGAACCCTCCAAGCTTTGCACATCTTCATTGCGCACAAGCTCTCTCAATTCCTGTGCATCTGATGTTTACAATGCCATGGAGCCGGACTCGGGCTTTCCCGCATCCTCTTGCGAATATCCAAGTTACAAAGGCTGATCCATCAACGACAAACTTTCTGTCCTACGGGCTTGTCGATACTTTAACTTGGCAAGGGTGAGTCTCTTGCGTATCCATTGTTATTCTACATAGCTAAGTAAGCAGCCTTGGAGATATAATCAATTATTGGCGAAGGCATACTTTAAATCTTGAATCTGTGCCACCGATGGTCGGCCCGTATTTAGCAGATGCTTTGGAGATACCATTCACGTATTGTTGGTCGCCATCGCTAGTCCCAAAGCCACGAGATTGGCCTTCTTACATTGGTTTGTAATCATCCTCTACCTTTGGACTCTTGATTAATCTAGATTTTAGACGTCTGCGGTTTCTTCTTTCGCAATTTTCCTTCATATACTCCGACACCTGAGCTAGATAAGTTTCTAAAATCCGGCTCGAAGCCTGTTTATATAGGATTCGGTAGTATTGTCATGGAAGACCCGCAAAAAATGACTCAAATAATAGTTGAAGCAATTCGAGATTGTAATGTTCGAGCAATCGTGTCAAGAGGTTGGAGCAAATTAGGGTCTGGAATCAATGATGAGAACATCTTGTTCATTGATGACTGCCCTCATGGTAAGCATCATTCATTCCTAGACAGATATTTTGTTCAACTTACTAAAACTGCGCTAGAGTGGCTGTTTAAACATGTTGCCGCGGTGGTGCATCATGGTGGAGCTGGTACCACAGCCTGTGGATTGGCCAATGGTTGTCCAACGACTATCGTCCCTTTCTTTGGAGAGTAAGCTTCTGCTTGATATCTTCTTGCGATTGAGCAAGCTAACCCGGAAATAGTCAACCGTTCTGGGGAAATATGGTAGCTGCTGCTGCCGCGGGTCCGCATCCAATAGAAAATAAATTGTTGGGCAGCGACGCTCTAGCCAAAGCCATATCCTTCTGTCTACTACCAGAAACACAGTATGCAGCAAGGAAGCTCTCATTTGGGATGAAGTCCGATAATGGTGTCAAGGAGGCTGTCCAGTCATTCCATCAAAACCTCCCTATCAATAACATGGCTTGCGAACTCTTGTCAAAGAAAGCTGCAACTTGGGTTTGGTCGAAGCGCAAGCAAACTGTAAAGTTGTCTCATCGAGCTGCAGCAATACTGGTTGAATATGGTCATATTGATGTGAAGGATTTGAAATTGTGAGTTCCTTGAATGATACAGGCCATCGAACCCTTATACTTATGCTTCGCCAGAATCAAAACCAAACCAATATACATCAATGTGCGACGTTGGGATCCGTTCACTGCAACCACGTCTGCTGCTGTCAATAGCATCGGAAATATGGGCTCCGCCTTAAGCGATGTAGTTCAAGCACCGGTCCGAGAGTATAGAAAGGCACAAACGTTAACCCGTCCAGAAAGTGGCAACTCCAAGACCGCTAATGCTGTAGGGAAGGCTACCAGTGCCAGCTTAGGCAAATTTGGATCAACATTGATTAAGACGGGTATTGATCTTCCTTTGGCCTTCGCAGATGGATTCCGGGACGTGCCTAGACTCTATGGTCAGAAAGTGCGTGATCATGGCCCTATCAGTGATTGGAAGACCGGAGGAGTTGTTGGTGGCAAGGTAAGACCCTTCGTATTTTGAAGAGACTAAGACTCTAATTGTGTTTAAGGCTCTAGTATATGGGATGTATGATGGGTACACAGGATTATTCAAAGATCCATATAAAGGAGCCAAGAAAGAAGGCGCGGCGGGGTTCGCGAAAGGACTTGCTACAGGAGTGGCAGGTTTCATGACGAAGAATGCAAATGGCAAGTAGCCTTGTGGTCATTATCTTCCCATGTACTAACTTTTCTAGCAATCTTCGGTTTAATAACGTATCCAGCTCTAGGGCTGTATCGCAGTTTTGAAACCCAGGAAGTAACTGGGGCACAAGCAATGATCTTGATGGCACAAAAAGATTATGGATCCTATCTTGCTCACACCGAACCTGTAAATAAAGATGAGATTGCCGAGCTCGTGGAGACTTTCGAAGACAGGAGATTATTCCAGATATGAGAGATAACGATGCCACTTGGAAAGCGGATTTTAAAAAAGTTTAATATATACATAAGAGGTGCTGCTATCAAGTTCAAATATCAAATTCCGATACTGCCAGCCCTCGAAGAGTTCCAACAATAATTAGCCCCAACAACTGGGCAGTTTTCGATCCTGCACCGTGCAAATTTGAGCTGGCGATACAACCATTAAAAATGGTCTATCATCTGTGACATTTACTTTGTACCTTATATGTCAAATAGGTACTTAATGGCACAAAATGTATGGTCCCCGATCCTCCTTAGCGACGATGAAGCAGTGGAACCCGATCTATTTTCGACACTAGAACTATTTTCGGGACTGTCGATAGCGCCGTCGATCCGGGGGCAGGCAGGCGTGACGAATATCCTCCAGGCTGACACCATATCATTCTTTCCCAATTCACAATCCATAAAACATACCAAAATAAACCAAAATGTCACCGCGGCCATTTAATGTGCGCTTCGTCGCACGAGCTTTCCACCGCATCGCATTTGTGTCGATCCCGCAACTATACACACCAAGTCTTCTCACAACCAAATCCATCACCCACGCCTCGTCGAAACATTTCAGTACTGTTCGTACGACCCCAGTGCAGTTTCACGTCTCACCTGAGATTATGAGGGGTATTGAGGCAACAAAGACCAAAACCCCTGAAATTGCGAAAGTAGAATTACCAAACCATCGCCTTATGTGTCGCGCGTTCCATCGTGCACCGATCAGCAGATCGCCTGAGTGTGCTTATTGGGATGACTGTGCTACGATTTTGAGGTAAAAAAGCAGAGGTCGGGATTGAGGTAGGAGGTTAAATGCTCCCGAAGGACTTAGGGTTTATTGGTGGTGGTTCTGTAAATTAGGGATCCAGCAACAGTCAAGGAGTTTGGTGTCTCAATAAGGAACAGGAAAATACCCATGTGGTGTTTAACGGGTTGAAATACTTGGAGTCCCGGCATTTGAATAGATTGGACAGCATAGCGGTGCATCAGCTGTAGAACAATCGATATATCAAATCTGCCCATCAAAAATTGGACAGCAGGGAGCCACCGAGCAACGCAGTCATAGTCATTGCCTTACCCAATGATTTAAATATAGTCTCTACACTTATCCAAGCTCGTTCTCTTGTCTCTCGGTTATATGTAGCCTGCCGAATGTCTATAATTATCAGGATCCAAGGATTGGCTTTAATGTCACTAACAAGAGACACCGAGGGTGCTTCTGGTGACAAGGAAGCAGGAGTGCCATGCCGACTGATTTCCAACTACCTCTACTGGGCATGTCGTGACTTCATTAGAATGGTAGGATTAAGTAGATGCATTAAACAGAAAAGAATACTTGCCTTACGTGCTAAATGGGGTCTCTTTTGTGCTTCAATCAGCTGGTTGATCTTAATTTTGAGCTTATTATATATTGACTGACCTTACCGTAGTAATCTAGTTCATGCTCTTTGCCAACGCCCAGAAGTTCTCCATCTTTGCTCTAGAAAGAGCATCTCTGGCTGCGCTATCAGTCTCGCAGACTTTGCTTCCCCACTTCCTAAAAGCTCGAGCTTTTTCCTCGCCCTCAAATACTAGTACACACTTGTTCAAGGTCATATCTTTAAGCTCTCCCCTCTCATCCTCAGCCTTCAACCAGTCTGCCAGCGCTTCTTGTTTTGTACCCTCCTTGATCCTCGTTGGCGAGTTTTCTGTCCAGTCTATACGCTGTAGCATCAATTTCCGATATTGTCGAATACTGTATTCTCCTCCTTCCACAATCACCAGATTGAATCTCGGGTGCATAATACAAATTCCCGTGAGGGCGAATTGTTCGGCATTCTTCGCAATTTTGAAACGATGGGCGCCGTTCGATAAATTGTCGATTTTGAAGACCATCACTCTGATTCCCTTGGCAGCATCCTTCTCTTGATTGAGAGCTAGCTTCTCATGCTGTTGCTCCTTAGTTAATTTTCGCTCCTCATTCATCTCTACGTGTGTCTGATGTCGCGCCTCGATTTCTCGGTTGACACGTGCTTCTACAGCCGTAGGGTCTTTGACTGCCTCTTCACCCAGCACTCTCATGAGGTTTCCTTTCTTGACCTTTGGCGGTGGAGCAGGCTCCAGACCCAAACGGATCTTAGCTTGCTGTTCTTTTAGGTCTGCCATTCTGCGTTGGCGTCTCAACTTGGCTTGTTCTTTCGCAGTCAAGAACATGGGTTTTGGGGCAGGCATGTTTTTCTCTTGTGGCGGTTCAAGAAGAACAGGATGTTGAATGTATTGTGTGATGATAGAGTCGGCTGTGTCAATCTTGAGAAACTTCGGATCTGAAATTTGATCATAATTTTTGCCATCGACTATTCCTTCATCCCACCATTCGATGTCAGGAGGAGCCTCAACCAGATAGTTCTTCTCGGTGTCGAGATCCTCGTCTATTCCGATCTTCCTTGACGATTCTGCAATTCGTTTCTTTAATGCTTCTAATTGAGCCTGTTTTCGAATTGCGTTTGCTTGTGCGATATATTTGCCTTTTTGATTGAAGACAAGCTGCCGTGAATTTCTGTTCTTCAGTGTTGCAGTCTGTCCTCCTAAGCTCATATCAAAGTATGGGTTGTTGCGAGTTTCTTCCGCCGATGGTCCTGACAAATCCAACTGCTTCTTCGTAGGCTTCTCCACTTGTAGTCGTGCATTTCCAATGCTTGTTGCAAACTTCGGTGCGACATTCTTTGAGGGTTTGTATTGTCCAAGATCTTGCAAGGCCGGATGTAAATCGACGTTCAACCCTCCTTTGGCGAGAACAGGATGAAGACCTACATTCAAGCCTCCCTTTGCCTTGCTACCGCCAACTGCTGCTGCTACCCTAGCCTTCAACGATGCTAGCTTCTCTGCCGCAGATTCAGGCTTCCCTACTCTACTCGAAGAGTCATGGCGAGGGTTTAGAATCGGACTGCCGCGATCCATTGCGCGCAGGTGAGGTCTGAATAACTATTCCGGGGAATATCGACAATTTCTAATGTTTTTGTTCGTCTGACCGATAGTTGGAAATTTGAAGAAGCCCCGTTTTTAAATGTGGTAAGTTGAAGGAGAGTTGCCTTGCGATAGCTCATGAAAGTCGCGTTCAAGATTCTTAGCTCCACTCGATATCGCAGCCTCGTGGCAACCGGAAAAATATTATTCCCAAACCTTAATTTTTTTCTTGAGAAAAGCTCTCCATCAAGTCAAGAAGTTACCAATTACTGGCGCGAGGTGTTTTGATTCTGGTCTTTTGTTGTTGCCAATCAACATGCTGGCATAAGACCACAAGCAAACAAAGATGAATATTTCTCAACCTGTCGCATCAGCCATTGGCAGCGTTGATTTCGCATTTCTGTCTCAGCCTGAGATCAGATCTCTCTCAGTGAAGCGGATAGAGAATCCCCTCACCTACGACAGTCTCCTCCACCCTGTTAAGGGAGGTCTCTACGATCCAGCTCTTGGAGCGCTTGGAGATACTGCGTACGAGATTCAGAAAAGCCCATTCTTCTCCGTTCACTAACGTGATCTAGTTGTACAACATGTAATTTAGGTGCATATGCCTGCCCCGGCCATGTCGGGCACATCGAATTGCCCGTTCCTGTCTACCACCCTACGTTTATGGACCAGCTTTTACGACTCGTACGATCAAAATGTGTATACTGTCACCATCTGAAACTCGCGAGAAAACAGGTGAACCGATATCTTTGCAAGTTAAGGTTGATTCAACATGGACTCTTGGTCGCCGCAGAGGAAATAGACAATATCGAAGTTTCGCAATCGAAGGTCGGCGATGAAAAGTCTGGCGGCGAGGGGAGTGACTCTGAAGAAGAGTCGGATGCGGATGCGGTCATTCGTCGCAGGACTGCATTTGTCAAGCAACAGATCAAGGAAGCAAGATCAGCTGCATGGGAATGGAGTAAGGAGAAGCATGAGGGCGTTGCGGAAGCCAGACGAATGGTCATCAAGGATTTCATGAAAAACATCACCGTTGGAAAGACATGTCAGAATTGCCAGGGTATATCACCAACGTACCGAAAGGATCGCTATGTCAAGATTTTCGAAAAAGCACTCACAGCTAAGGAGAAGGCGAAAATGGCCCAAGGGAGCTTTAAAGCCGCAAACCCAGTCAGGATACTCCAGGATGAGAAGAGGGAAAAGGTGAATGGCGATGGGTTCGATGAAGGAATTGCTGATATTGACCTATCCTCGAACGACGATTCCAGTGAAGGCGAGGCACTTGATGTCGATGGAGATGTGGTCATGGATGATTCAGCGACACGAACCACTACTGGCTCCAAACCAAAAGTTATGCAAAGTCCTCAGCGATTTCTCAATGCCACAGAAGTGCGCGCCAATCTTGTGCTACTATTTGAGAAGGAGCAAGAAATATTGTCTTTGATATACAATTCTCGATCATCTGCCAAGAAAGCTACCAAGGTTGACGCAGAAATGTTCTTTATACAGACTTTGATGGTTCCCCCGAATAAGTACCGCCCAGACGCCAAAACCGGCGACGGCGAAGTGTCAGAAGCACAACAGAACGCGCTTTACAAGAACATCCTCAAATGCTCTGACAAGATTGCACAAATATACCGAGAGCTTTTGGATCCCCAGGCTGGTGGGGACACGCATTACGCCAGGCAGAGAGACATCTTCGACCTGGAGGAGGCGTGGGTCCAACTGCAGGACGCTGTAAACTCTTTGATCGACAGGGATCGAAATCCCATTCAAGGAGCAGCTGGCAAGAAGAATGAGGATGGTATCAAGCAGAAGCTCGAGAAGAAGGAAGGCTTGTTCCGAAAGAACATGATGGGAAAGCGAGTCAACTTTGCTGCTCGTAGTGTTATCTCCCCAGACCCCAACATCGAGACAAACGAGATCGGTGTACCACCAGTATTTGCGATGAAACTTACCTATCCTGAGCCAGTCACAAGCCATAATTTCAAGGATATGCAACAAGCAGTCATCAATGGTATGGAAAAGTGGCCCGGTGCTGCAGCAATTGAGAATGAGAATGGACAGGTGATCAGCCTGAAGTTGAAGACTCAGGACGAGCGTCTCGCACTCGCAAACCAACTTCTTGCATCATCTTCCAGCACAGCTAGTGGGGCTCGCAATAAGAAAGTCCACCGTCATCTCACAAATGGTGATGTGGTCCTGATGAACCGTCAGCCTACATTGCACAAGCCGTCGATCATGGGTCACAGAGCAAGAGTATTGCCCGGTGAAAAAACCATTCGTATGCACTACGCAAACTGTAATACTTACAATGCCGATTTCGACGGAGACGAGATGAACATGCACTTCCCGCAAACCGAACTAGCACGCGCTGAGGCCCTACAAATCGCTGATACCGATCACCAGTATCTTTCTGCTACTGCTGGCAAGCCACTTCGTGGTTTGATTCAAGATCATATTTCGGTTTCGGTTTGGATGTGTAATCGAGATACATTTTTCGATCGGGCTACCTATCAACAACTTATATACAACTGTCTCCGACCGGAAAGCGGGCACATCATCGGTGACCGCATTATCACTGTTCCTCCAGCGATATTCAAGCCCGTTCCTAGGTGGACGGGAAAACAAGTTATCACAACCATTCTCAAGAATATCATGCCTGTGGATTGTGCCCCACTCACTCTTACAAGTAAATCATCAACTCCCGCTGATAGGTGGGCTGCTGGTTCGGAGGAGGGTGTTGTTCATTTCAAGCACGGTGAATTCATCTCTGGTATTCTTGACAAGTCTCAGATTGGACCTAGTGGGGGTGGTCTCATCCACTCCCTCCACGAAGTCTATGGACCTACAGTTGCAGGCAAGATGCTCAGTATACTTGGTCGTTTGCTGACCAAGTTCCTCCACATGCGTGCATTCAGTTGTGGAATGGAGGATTTGCTTCTTACCGCTGAGGGAGAACAAGCCCGCAGGGATAAACTGGCTGAGGCTGATCGAATTGGTTTGGATGTGGCTACCAAATACGTAACTTTGGACGATCGCCGTCCCACCGAAACTGACCCAGAGTTATTGAGGAGGTTAGAGGATGTGATGAGAGATGACACAAAGCAAGCCGGACTTGATACGATGATGGGCTCCCGTACCGCTCAGCTGTCAACTGGAATTACCGCCGCTTGTCTGCCAAAGGGACTTGTCAAGCAATTCCCCAAGAACCAGATGCAGAACATGACAGTCTCTGGAGCTAAAGGTTCTGGAGTCAATGCCAACCTTATCTCGTGCAATCTTGGACAACAAACTTTGGAAGGTCGTCGTGTACCGCTGATGGTCAGTGGTAAATCGCTGCCGTGCTTCAGACCCTTCGAAACCAATATTAGAGCTGGAGGTTACATTGTGAATCGTTTCTTAACAGGTATTCGACCACAAGAGTACTACTTCCACGCCATGGCGGGACGAGAAGGTTTGATTGATACCGCTGTCAAGACTTCTAGATCCGGATATCTGCAAAGATGTTTGATCAAGGGAATGGAAGGTTTGAAGGTGGAGTACGATACTTCGGTCAGAGACTCTGATGGGTCTATGGTACAATTCTTGTACGGTGAAGACGGACTGGATGTAACCAAACAGAAGCATCTTACGGACTTCAAATTTTTGCTGGAGAATCTGCAATCCGAGCTGTCACAATTGCAATACGGCGAAGAGAGTTACGGAACCATCTTTGAAGAAAAGGACGTGGTCTTAAAGCGGATGAAGAAGGCTATCAAGTATGCACAAGCCAATGACCATAATGGTCCTGCCCCAGTCCTTGCGGACTACAACCCCGGCAAGCATGCCTATGCTACCTCAGAGAAGTTCTTTTCTACGTTGACGGACTACCTGAAGAGCAATCCAGATGGCCTAGTCAAAGACAAGCAGAACCCGAATGGAGTTGGTGTCCGTAAGGCGCTAGAGCCAGTCTTGGCTGCGAAGTATCTCAAGTCCATCGTCGATCCCGGCGAGGCTGTTGGTATCGTTGCTGGACAGTCGATTGGTGAGCCTTCCACACAGATGACGCTCAATACCTTCCATTTGGCAGGTCACTCGGCCAAGAACGTCACATTGGGTATTCCCCGTTTACGAGAAATTGTCATGACCGCGAGTAACCACATCTCAACGCCATCCATGACTCTGCACGTCAATGAGGAGCTTTCCAAGGAGGATGGAGAAAGGTTTGCAAAAGCAATCAGCGTTCTCTCGCTTGCAGAGATCATGGACGAAGCTAGTGTCAAGGAGCGTGTCGGTAAGGGCGTCGCTTATCCTCAGGCCAAGATCTACGACATCAACTTGAAGCTTTTCCCAGCAAAGGAGTACACCGAAACCTACAACATTTCCCTCGCTGATGTAGTCAATACATTGGAGAAGAAATTTGCACCTAAGCTCCAGATGCTGACCCGAAAAGCTGTTGGCAAGAAGAAGACTGAAAGAAACATGAAGGATGCAGCGCATACTGATGCCGTACCGGAGATTGGTGTTTCAGTGGGAACTATTGATGAAGGAAGATTTGGTGCAGCCCGTGCTGAGCGTGGCGGTGATGAAGATGAGGATGACGATGATGATGATGACGGAGATGCCACAAACTCGAAAGGAAAGGCCAACCGCTCAGAGGCGATCAGCTACGCTGCCAACGATGAAGATGACGATGCAGTTGTTGCTCAAATCCAACGACAAGACGACCTCGAGAACAACGAGATGGAGGATGAGGGTATCGGAGGCAGCCCACGCGAGCCATCAAGTGATGATGAGGATGAATCAAGCAAAAGCAGTCGCAGCCAGAATTTTTCGGCCGCAAATGAACTTGAAGCTCAAGTCATGAAGCGCTGCAACGACGTAACCCGATTCCGATTCGATGACAAGGGAGAATCGTGCGATATCACACTAGAATACGACGCTGATACACCAAAGCTTCTCATGCTGTCAATTCTCGAGGAAGCGCTCCGTGCATCTCTGATCCAGCAAATCCCTGGTCTCAGCACATGTATGTTCGTTGCTGATGAAAAGTTCAAGGATGAGAAGACGGGTAAAACCATCAAGCTTCCAGTCGTGCACACGGCCGGTGTCAATCTCCAGGCCATGCAAGCTTATGCACATATCATCAACCCCAACAAGATCTCCACCAACGACATTGCAGCCATGCTCTCATGTTACGGAGTAGAAGCGTGCCGCGCAGCCATCATCCAAGAACTGTCCGGAGTCTTTGACGGTCACGGAATCAGTGTCGATAAGCGACATCTAAATTTGATTGCCGACTTCATGACGCGTGGAGGTGGCTTCAGCCCCTTCAACCGCAACGGACTGCGGGGGGCCGTCAGTCCTTTCATGAAGATGAGTTTCGAGACCACGGTTGGATTCTTGCACGATGCTGTCCTGGATGGTGACTGGGATGACCTGAGCAGTCCTAGCAGTAGAATTGTCATTGGCAGAACGGCAAAGGTTGGAACCGGAGCTTTTGATGTCATGACACGGGCACCAACCGGCGTGAATATGGGTAGTATAGATGAGGTGATGGAGGATGAGTGAGGATGTCAGACCGCGTGTGACCGAGTAAGGCAAGAAAGAGAGTTGTAATGAGGCTTTGCTATTCTATTTGGCGTTTTAGGGTGTATTAGGATTGCAGGCATATTTTCCGAATGGCGCTTGCGTTCATTGCAAAAAAGTATGGGCGTATTTGAAGGGTAGGTACTTTTTAGATAGCTAGCTACAATCAACACCAGTGTTCATTTCTCGATCATATCAGCCGTGCTGGATGCCCACTTCTCGATCACGCTCGGGATGGGCGATAGTGGAATACCCCGAGACAAATGGCATCCTCATTACATGGCAAAGACTCGGCACTACCTCGAACACAGTTTTAGACCCTCGTCCCCGCAATCCGCACTCTGCAACCCGCAATCTTCTGGAGACCAAAGCTTCCCTTTAACTTCTCTCTCGCTGGCCATGGGTCTGGGATGAATAGTCTGAACAACGTGCATCAACTAAAGCACTTTACTTAACCTGCACGCACACAAGCCGGGGTGAGGTCTACGGTTCGCTTATATGGATTATTACATGGGAGAAGCAGCAGAGGTGAGTGAGAAAGGGGCGTTTGCCAAAGACAAGCGAGCAAGAGAAGGAAAGGATTTTGCAGTGGTGGGGGGGGGGGGGAAGGGGGGCAAGGCTCTTTTTTTTTAGAACTGCAATGATTATTTTTTTGAGTTTCTTGCGTGGAATTTGAAAAGTGGATGAGGGTGGTGGGGTAATGTAAGGCGGAAGGGTGTTCTCAAGATGCATTGGCTCTGCCACTGGTGTCAGATACTGCAGCCCTCTTGCCATTGGAGACACTCTAGTCACAGTGCACCCGCTAAGCCCAAACTCTGCTTCCTTTCCCACGTCTCCGTTGACATCACTCCCTTACCTTTGGCTTGCCCATCTTAGGGGGACAGTCACTCGTGGGTACAAGCAAAGTACATCCATCGCCAGCCAAACCGATCGAAGTAAGGAGCACTGACTCGGATGGAACGAGCATTGCGTTGCCCTTTTGACTTTGGACTTTGGACTTTGGGCTTTCCCTTTGGCTTCGGTCGGAGACGGTTGGGCTCGACTTTCTTTTGACTTTGGAAATGGCCGCATGCACAGCTCGGAGAGGCTGCCGGGACGGGAGTTCAGAGATGTGATAGCTCGGGTTGACGTGCGGTAGGAGACAAGCAAGGTACCACCGTCGCACCCTTATCCTCCGTCCCAAGCACTCAAAAGCACTGGTCATAAACGACAAACGTTGGGAATCACAGCATATCTCGGAAGATAAGACATGCCATGGACATGTGTTGTACACACAGGTTTGATGGGCTCGGAATGTCAGTTAAGCTGTTTTCGAATGGTCGCAAGTTGAAAGCTTGAGAGCGTCCAAAAACGTTTGAGGCTGGGCCAGGACGCGAACCTTGCTTTGGCTATGCGCACTCCTCGGACTGGACGCGGGCGGACTGACCGCTTGCTCTTCTGGAATCGGTGCTTGGTTGGACTGTGTTGGATGGTGTTCGAGCGTATGGACTATTTTCGCTGATTCAACGGTTGTGGGGTGCATTTGGGCCGGGTCAAAGCTGCGGCGACTCAGATCTCCATCCAAGAATACCCATCCCCACCTTCGAAGATCAGTCTTCGAGGGCATGACGATGGTAGTTGTCGCAGCTATGGGTCTTGTGCTTCGGGCAGAATATATTGGGATCGGGCAGGTGGGCTGGCTGGTGGGCGGGCATGGGGTTGGCTCTAGTGAAAGGGGCCCTGTTCCCCGAGTAAACCTTCCCGAAAGCACGTTTGCAGGCCTAAGCCCAGTACAGCCTAGCGGGATGCCCCCATCCCAGTCCCCCGACCTTAGCTCGTCGCTTGCTGTATTTGGGGAACGCTTAGTGGATGGAGCATCAGCCATGATATGCACCGAGTGGCGCTAGCTCCCAGGCTTCGCCCAATATCAGTGCTTAAGTGGATGAAGTGACCGCACACGATATGGCTGGCGTTGCACAAGGCCAACCGGTGGAAAAGGAAACACAGAGTAGTCGGGCAGTCTGTCGTTGATTGTGTGCTGGAGTAAATTGAGTAAATTGTGCGAGAGATGACAATCGTCGCGTTTCTGCTGTCTCCTCTCCTCTCCTCTCCTCTTCTCGTCCCCGCCTCCTCTTCCTCTTCGTCATCTCTCGTCGTTGTATCTTCTCTCTCTCGCCCCCCGTTCTTGATCCAGTGTTTGTTCGTCTGTGCTGTACAACCCTGCAGTAGTAGAGCCAGTAGCAGAACTACCACCAACGGAGGGGGCTGACCCTTTCTTATCTTACCCCAGTCTTTTGGGCGCTCTGTAGACGATAAGCCTGCATCTTCCTCCTGTCTGTCTCATCACAGCCGTACGTCGACAACTTGTTCGTCTCTCCTCCATATACTGTGCAGAATCACCTATAACTATTGGCGTCGTCAACATGCTCTGACCCTTACCATTGCAACAACAGCCTCTTATCATACTTATCTATGATTGTCAGGAATCTACTCCATCGCCCTGCACTGCCGCCCTTATCTCTGGCCCGCGAAGCCACATCCTTCCCTACCGCACCTCTGCATTCCTCGACCGATTGCCAGCAGCTATAAGACAATTCCGTCTCGGCACTTCGCACTGCTGAGCTAGCGTGCAGGTGTCCTGAGCTTCTTCTTCCTCTCCCTCCTCTGCTCTGATTGTCTATCACGATCGCCCCCAACACCTTCAACCGTACGATGGCCGCTGTTGCTCTGCCACGGCCGGTGCCCGCCTCTCGAACGCGTTCCTCCTCACCCCACCCCCTCTCACACGCTCTGGGTCTGGACAGCATCAACACGGCTTCAGCATGTCCCATGCCCATCCCGAACAAGCATATTCCAGTATGCCCTCCCGGTCCTGCACCAGCCGAGAAGCCCGATACACCTCCTCAATCGCCCCCCTCTAAGGAGCTGTCACTGCAGCCTAGATCCCTTCTTTACCCTCCGGACAACTACAAATATGTCAAGCTGGGGGCTGCAAAGGTCTATGAGATGGATGCTGGAGGACTGGCCGCTGCAATGGATCATCTGGCCAAACAGCCGATCCCCGACCCATCCCAGGTCTTTCCTTGGTATCACGGCCTACATCCTCAGAATCAAATCCAACAGGCCTTCTTCATTGCGAGGAGACGAACGCTACGAAAGACCCCAAAGTGTTTGCGAGGCATCACGATTGTCAAAGCGGGAGGCGATCTGAGCTGCTCGCGTCTGAAAGGTGCCATTGCCCCTGACGAGTTTCTGCAGTTCGGGGTCACCGCCGAGTTCAAAGATATTGATCCGAAGGAGGGCTTTTCCGTTCGCAATTTCCAGATCCAGGCTGCCAAATCTGCCATCGTCTCAGATATCGTAGTGTATGGGGAGGTCCGAGCTGAAGTAGAGAAGCTTGCAAAGGACATTACGATGGCCCAGCGAGCTTGGCGAGAGAAACACGACACTCAAGATGTTGATCTCCCGCAGTATAACACTTTCATCTGCACGAGTCCGTTTGATGAATTTGCCAAAAGCCATCCCGAGCTGGTGTCAAGCGATTGCACTGGCCACCTGACTGGCAAAGTGATGGACTTCTTCCATCAAGAAAGGATAGAAATGTGCACTATGACCAAAGCCTCGGAGATTTCTCACAATGTCTGGTTAGGGCCTACGCCTGATCCAATGGTTGATCCAACATTACTTTCTGGTAACAGCCCATACGATATCCTAATCGAATGCAGCGACATGGGTAGACTTAATGCCTCTGTACTCCAAGCTGTAGCCGAATCCGGAGACAAGACTGACCAGCCAGTATATCTGGATTTCCCTTCATCAGGTAGCATCATGCCACCCACATGGTCCCACACCGAGGCCGATGCCATTCTTGAGACTTGCAGATGGATATACAACCTGTCACATGGTATTCTGCCAACCGATACTCCCTGTCGGGAGAACGATGGCGAAGGTGATTCTCCAATGCCGTTAGCTGATTCACCACCCATAAGCATATCAGAAAGAAAAATCCTTATCCATTGCACTGATGGCTATACTGAGTCTACCATGCTTGCTCTTGCGTACTACACTTTTGCTACTGGCCTACCAGTACCCACTGCATGGCTTGACTTACACATGTCCAAACGACGGAACTTTTTTGCTTATCCGTCCGATGTTGCTCTACTTACGTCGATCGCCCCAAGATTACTTTCCGAATCACCCGTACATCAAGAAAAGACCCTCTCAGAGATCACAGATCTTGCCAAGGAGGAGCCAGAGTGGATCAAGAACATGGATGGTAGTCTTCCCAGCAGGGTCACTGATTACATGTATTTGGGCAATCTAGGGCATGCCAATAACCCTGATCTACTACGCCAGATGGGTATTAGGCAGATACTGAGTGTAGGAGAGACTGCCGTTTGGCAAGATGGTGAGATGGAGAAGTGGGGGGAGGATAATGTGCTAGCAGTCCAGAGAGTGCAAGATAACGGGGTCGACCCATTGACCGACGAATTCGAACGTTGTTTAGAGTTCATTGGTCAGTACCTTTAAAACCAAGTGGAGAATCCATACTAATTCCATTCAGATCGCGGTAAAGCCAATGGCACTGCTACACTCGTTCACTGCAGAGTAGGCGTTTCTCGCAGTGCAACAATATGCATAGCCGAAGTAATGCGAACCATGGGCCTCTCCTTCCCTCGAGCCTACTGTTTTGTACGAGCTAGACGATTGAATGTTATCATACAACCACATCTACGATTTACTTACGAGCTTTTAAAATGGGAAGAGAAGCTCAAAGCTGAGCGAGGACATGGCGGGTTCAAGCGGGAGCTTGAGTGGCAGGATATTGCCAGAGAGATTGCTGCCATGAACAAACCTTATGCCAGATGATTTACCATATTGCGGGGATGCACCGGTTTGATGATTTTACGACTATTTGACATTTCTACGATATCCATTGGTTCTGACCGAGTTCTGTTCTCGGAAGCTTAAGGGCGGCTTGACCCTGGAAAGTTTTACATTCTTTTTGATAGCGATTAACGATCTTGGTTGTTTTGTGCTAGGGGGCAAATTTTTCAGATTCCAGTTCTTGTTTTGCTTTGGGAAGGGACTTGGGGTGATCTTTTACGTTTTAACTTATGGCTCAGGAAGTCATATGAATTGAAGAAAGGGATTTCCCCCAAGGGCAAATAGGGAAGAATACTTGTTGGGTCAAGCTTAGTAGGATCGTTTACGGGAACTGAATGCAATGGAAGGGAACCAAGAGGAAATGAAGGGGAAAATATGAATAGTTCTGCTTCTTCTGCGTAAGGACATGTGTTTTCGTTTTTCTGTACAGAGCTCAAGAGGGGTTGGAATTGGTGGTCATTGAACAGAGGTCGTCCGACGGCCCTCTTCTTCTGCATCGTCTATCAATCCTTCTTGCCTAACTAGGGTTTGGATTTGAAGGAACAAGTTCAGGATACGTTTTAGGGATCTTCACTAAGGAAATTTTACTGCTGGGTTTTCTCGATATAATGCTGCTTAGCTAGTTTAATTAGTTTAGTTTCACCTCTGAATGGATTGAGGTGGCTTACTACTGCTGACTTTCCTTTTTCATTGACTTTGAATGTTGGTTTTTTAGGAGGCGGGGGGAGGGTGGAGGGGGTTGGATTTGATCTTTCCGGTCATTTTTCTACCACGGAATGAGCAAAACATGAAGCAGTGGAAAGAGAGAAAAAAAAAGGAGTTTCCTATAGCATATTCGGGGAGGAGCCCCAAGGAGGGGGGGGGCGCGGGGAGGGTGGGGAAGATGTAAAGAGAGCTAATAGCTCTACATCTTCCGGTTCGGCGTTCCCTTGGCTTCGAACATTTGTATTTTCGTTAGGAATTTGTTTTAATTGGTACATGCAGTGATGATACGTAGGCAAAAAAAAAAAAAAGAAAAGAAAAGTTTCCTCAGCATGTCATGTCATGTACGATTGATTCACTACTGCTGCTATTGTTGTTCCTGCTGTTGTTCCTGCATCTATCTCTTTTTTTGGGGGGGGGGGGTTGTTTTTTTTGTTTTTGGTCTACTGCGGGTTGCACGCAAGGGGGTGAAAGGTTGATGTGAGTTGGTGACGGTTGGTCGCTAGCTGTGGTGTTTTTTTTTTTTGGCGACGGAAGTAGCTATGAGTCTACTACTACTTCTTCCCCTAACCCCTCTTTTGGTGTTTCCGGGGAGACTTGAGGACTGAGGAGTGAGTTCAGTGATTAGAGCACCTTGGATGGAAAGAAAGTTCTTAGCACAATCACAAAACACGAAATATATGCATACTTAAATCATCTCGAGGCTTGTTATATCTCTCATCTCTTAGCGGAAAGAGAATTATGAAAAACCCATCAACGCCTGTATTTTTATGCCAGCCCAATGCCCAAATCAGTCTAAGAGCCAACGCAAATGCTATTATTTAATGCCCATTTTTGTTCTCAACCTCCCGAGCGCCCTACCAACTGCTGTCCGCTCAACTACATGCTCGCTGGGTACCCTGCCGGCCTCTCGATCCTCTCGATCCTGTCGCACACGTTCCAAACCAGCTTTCGTGAAGCCGCCTGGTAACAGGGTCCAGAAAAACAGGATCAATGCTAGCAATGCCAGTGCAATTGGTTGGAGAACTTGTACACCCTTTGCTGAGGCAATGGCGCCTACCGCAAAAGGAAAAAGTGCTGCGCCTTGGGGAAAAAATGTTAGTGAATTACCCAAGAGGGGAGTTCGAGAGATAGACATACCACCACCGCCAAAAGCAGCAGAGAACCCAATTGCACTGACGTGCAATCTTGTCGGGAGGAGTTTTGTAGCCACGACGATCGCAGCTGGGAAGAGGGGGCCCAGGAAAAAGCCTAGGAAAGCGGCGAAAATGGCTGAGGAGAGGAAGCTGGGGATCAACCAGAAGCACAGCTCCAGTATGATAGAGAGGACGATGTAGCTCGCTATAGCAATCTTCTCACCGATGCGCCCGGTTACAAATCCGAGGACTACCCGTCCGACTGTGAGGCCAAGCCAGAAGAACGTCACAACCAGTCCAGACACGAACGCACCTCCGTGTCGCACGCGAAGCATGAATGTCACCAGCCAGCCTCCAAAGGATACCTCGACACCGACGTAGCAGAAGAGGAAGAGCGCGCAAATCCATGTAATCGGGTTCTTGAGAGATGCTTTTGTGCGAGAATCCTCTTGAACTCCATCGTCATTATGTACTACTGGGTGCGCGGCTCTGTGTACCGCTCCGGTGGCACCGTAGAATGCTGTGTTGGCTAAAATGACTTCAACAGAGCCTACAGCCACCTATGTCGGCTGTCAGAATAAAGTAGGTGTCAGGAGATTCGAATATCACATACCATCATGTAGTAGAAGTAGTACCATGGATACACCCCTTTCGTAACCATAGCCGTAGCGATCAGAGGACCGATCGTGGCTCCAAGTCCATAAGCACCATGCAAAAAGCCCAACAACTCATTGGCATTAGCCATGTTACCAATCCAAGCATTCCATGCTCCGTCCTCGAGACCTGTCCCAAAACCAATGAAGATCCAGATCACGGGGATTACAGGGAACGGTGGGTGAGTACATGTCACTATGAATGCTATTAATTTGCAAATTGGTGCAATGATGGCAACGCCGCGTTGGCCCCAGCGCATGTGAAGGCTGTTGTTTAGAATTGCCGAGATAGTGTATCCCACAAATGGGGCGAGATATGGCAAGGAGACCACCGTGTAGCTGACATTATAATATTTTTCAAGCTAGAAGAAAATGTCAACTGTATACTTGGGACAAAAATTTCTCCGATTTGGCTTACATATGGTATCAAGGCCTAGTAGAAGAAATATATTAATAAAGTCATGTGTTGTCGAAATAGAACAAGTGCTTACACCATAAGAAGCATCGCTCATCCCCATAGCAATGAACATGTACAAGGTCACGAAATAGCGAAAGATATTGGTCTTGGATTCGTTCCATCTCTCCAGTTCTAGAGGTGCACTCTCAATCTCTGGTCCTGAACTCTTGTCCTTCGGCTCGGTACGTGGCGACGACTCCGATGCCGATACGTCGATTGCTTTCTCCGGATCCAGACTGTCCACTGGGCGCACATAGTCGGACAATGCTGATGTCATGATGATAAAGAGGCCGGCACCTGGAAACTGCGAATTGTGCCGAACTTAGACATCTGTATAGCAGTCTCGTTGGGTGTTAGAAGAGGGTCGAGAGGGAGCAGCAGCAAAATAAGTATGAATGGAGGTCGTGCTTCGACTACAAAACTGCCAACCTAAGAGCGAACGGGTTTAAGTGGAGTCGGCGATTTATTCAGCGTGGAGAATTTCACCGCATCGAGGACAGGCAATGTAGCATGATGCTATTGGGTGGACTTCCTAACTCGTATGAGAGTGACGCGCAAAGGCCAACTCCAACCCCAACCTTAAGCACGGCTATACAGGCCTTCCCCGCGGCGGTGATGGTGGCAGGCAGTGGTATGTGGTGCTGTGCTGGTGCTGGTGCTGCACCAGACAAAGTCCGTCCGTGTAAGCGCATTGCTCAGTAAGTGTCTTCAGACGCATCTCCGTCCTTATCTCGTCCGTTGTTGGTTTGCTGGCGAATTGGTTGGCCGACTTTCCCAGTTCAGCCTGGCATGGCACGGCTGGCTAAGGTAGGAAAAGCTGAACCGATGTTTAGCCTTTGCGGTACATCTTTCCGACACTCCGCGGTCTCTTAACCTGTTAAGAGTTGGACGAAACGTTGCTGCTGCTGGCCGATGGATGTCAACGTCTTGGCTGACCTGTCAGTAAATGCGGTTTCGCTTATCTCAACCGAACAGACATTGTAATCCTACTTCTTCGAATTCTTCGATGGTATTTCATGTAAGCGATGGATGAATGCCAGGAAGTCTGCTACAACGGAAGCAAGGGAATATATGCCGAAAAATCTCACCCATCACCCATCACCCATCACAGCTCAGAGATCGGAATGGTTGCTGACAACAACTCGTGATCAATGACACATACGACTTCGTGGGAGGACACCAATCATTTCGATTGGTGCTAAGTACAATCACTGAAAATGAATCACCCAGAATGATCCAGTGGCTGAGATGAGGGTACTCACAGTCGTTCCACCAGCGACACTTTTAGGATTGTAAGAATGACTTGAGAGTCGTCTAGTAATTGGTAAAATAGACTCAAGTAGTTGTGCAATATAGATTGCACTCAGCTACTTCTTTGTTGGAACTCATCTGCGAGTCTTTGCAAGTAGAACTCTCGGATATCAGGTGAGCAGCCGTCGAAAGACTTGATGATCTTAGTGATATCTTGTCTACCCTTCTCATACACTTGCAGGTCTCGATTCCCATAGACATCCTTCCCAGCAGCATACCCCGATTGCAGATTTCGGAAGAAAACGTTAACAGCTATGCTGACCCCAGAGGCCGGACTAGTGGTATGAAGCCAAAGCGGTGGAAGGAATAATACGTCGCCAGGATTTAGCAAAGCCTCATGTGGATGGGTATGGGCAGTATTTGGTCCTCCGAGTTTGTCGAACACGTTGACGCTTGAACTAGACGCGCCCGGCTCGAAATCAAAATATTTCACGTCGCTAGGTGGGAATAAGAGAAGCCGCTTAGATCCCTTGACTTGGCAAAGAACATTGGCCATCACCTAGATAATTAGCAATATATCAGGGCCATGTAATGCAAACTTACATCGTAGTGGAGCCACATAATCACAGGACCTGACAGGCGAAGAGGAGAGCTATGTGAATTCTTGGCCACAGTTTCTAGTTCAGGAGGCAACCTAAAGTCTTCGGCTAATGATGGGAAGTCATTCTCAATGTTAGCGGGTAGTTCAGAAGGCTTCTCGCTCGATAAAGAGCGCAAGTAGAGCTTCTCTCCTCTTTCAATCTCATCAATGAATTCGCCGAAGCTTTTTGATACATAAGCGAAGTTCTTGGTTTTGAAGTCCATATGCTCTGTTGAAGCTTGATGAACGATAACCTGCTGGTATAAGTAACCATCTAATGAGTTACAGAAGGAAACGTACCTTGCGATCAGGTCCAACTTGGTCTTTGAGGTAGTTACAAGTCCACTTTTCCTTGCATGGCCCAATATCCAAACCTTCAAAAACGACTGGTTTACCAGCACTAAGAACTGCCTGAAAGTCTTCCGCAGACTTCAAGTTCCTGCGAGGTATGCTCACAATATTGTGTGGTTGAGCAGGAGCTGAAAGTATTTGAGCCTGCTTGGAGGGGTTGGCCGCATCAACGGTGTGCGAGTATTGCCATGCCAATTTCCTAGAATTGACCTTTTCTATTGACGTCTTCTGGATTTCGTCAGGGAATGATAGGGTATAGCAGCCTTTATTCCAGAAAGTGCCAAAAGAGAAGCAAACTGCTGAGCCACCCATTACTAGGATACCCTTATTGCATGATATTGCGGAAACGCCAACAAGCAGGGGCTTTGGATTGTCTTCGTTGAACGAGGCTTTGACGAAAGAGCAGGCTAAGTCTTGATCAAGCCTGCATATTTGGTGATCCTCTGCAAGCAGGTCATTCTTGATTATGCCTCCTACAATATATGTCTGGTTATTGTGTGGTACTACACTAGCACCAAAGCGAGACAATGAAATGAACCATTTATGAGATGGCATTTCTGTTCCATTTTGCAAGTCGAAAGAAATATTGTAACTCTGCAATTGTGATTAGCTCTCCAATGCATAAGGTACTTAGATGGTCACATCTTACGCTGTTTAAAGTCTTCTCCACTTTCCATGTCCATACATGCTCCTGGACCAGGCCATCTGCCCCAATACCTCCAGCAAGACAGCCATTGGCCTCCATTCGATCGAAGTTTTGGAGGCAGATAAGAGTTTTTCCGTAGGTAGTAGCAGGAATGGTAGGCGATATTACAGTACAAGCTACCCAGCCCGAGGCTCTGCTCCATACAAGATAATCTGCCAAAGTATTGATGGAGTCGCTACGGCCCCCAGCTACAAGTACTAGGCCAGGCCCAATACAAACCGCAGAATGGCGATATCGAGGCTGAGGCAGATCTTCAATGCGCTCCCAGACGTCCAAGTATTTGTGGTATAACCAACAATCTGACAAGGCATTGTCCGGAGACGTTCTTCCACCAGTTAGTAGAGCTCCCGTGTCGCCCAATTCTGTAAGTGTATGACACATCCGACTTGATGGTATCTTTGGATGGCCAACAGAACTATCTGATATCTTCTGGTCACAAGTCGTATAAACATCGTAGCCACTGACCCTCGTGTTGAGGCCCATTCCGGCAAAGTTGCCAATGCAAGTTTGTTTTTCGATCGAGCTCTTGCATTCGAAAGGCGTAGCAAATCTTCGATAGCCTTGGGCCTTTGGGTATCCATTGAATGTAACATCAATCTCCAGAGGTGAGTCGGTAGAACTTAAGGACTCCTGCCTTATCTCATGCTCAATTCCAGGTGTAGGATCTGAGCCTTCCAGGTTTTCGGTCTTAGCAACCAATACAAAATAGTGAGTACCAAACAATGCAAACTCTTCCCACTCGTCGAAAGGCTCAATTTTATCCAGGCTTTGGCGCTCAGAAGAATCCATAAATCCTGGAGCACCCCACAAATCCCAGAGATTTCGTGCCGATGCCTTTGACCAACCTAAGTCTCTGAAACGTTGTTCTTGATGAGCCACTGTAGGATACTTCTCAACAGACCCCAAAGGCGTCGTCAACTTATTAAAGTGACCCATCATCGTCTGAGCAAAGGGATGGTCTATTCCGTTAGGCAGGAGCTGCTCTAGCAGACAGAACTGGGCTAGTTCCGGTCAGCACACAGTGGTCTCAATTGCTGAACAAGGGTTGATGCTACCTTGTGCAAATGCACTTGTCCATTTTATCAAAGCATCCACAGCGTCGGATGGCATGTAAGTGATGGCAACTTCACTGACAAACAGTAGCTGGCAATTCTCCGTGTCAATAACGCTACTCAATGCTTGACTCAGTCGTGGGAGATCTCTCAAATCACAGCCCAGCTGTAGGTATTTATCACTGCGAAGTAACACATCCCCATCGTTTCCAGCTTCTAAATTAGAAAACATGCAGTTAAGTTCAAGTGTCTTCATCACGACATCTCGCTTCTTCAGCATTAAATCCTTGTAGTCGATGTCGATAAACTTCACATCTTGACAGACTTCGGGATACCTGGAGATTGTTTGCCATGGAAGAGGATCGCTAATGAAAGTGAGTGTTAGCAGAGTACTGAGATTGGGATTAGATTTGAAATTTGTATGAAGTCAGAGAGTGTTATTGGGATGGTTAATCACTAAGCTTCAATAATTTGACGCAAACACGATTGGTGTACTCACTATCCACAACCAAGATTTATGACAACTTTTTGCTTTTCGGACTTCAATTTTAAAAACTGGTGCACAACATGATCGATTGCTTTCATCCTAAGCCAATATCCTCGATTGATCAAAGGTGCTCGTCTTTGGGGCTTTTTGACAAAATATCGGAAGAAATGAGGCTCGTCTGGAAAATAGATCCTTTCCACACTTCTTTTGGATACAATACTGGAATTATTTGTCTACCTCGTTAGCCACCTCAGCATGATCATTGACAGAAGACACAAACCCCCATAACTGAGTCATCATGTAACTGAGCCTTGGCTTTGGCCTTTGGTTTCTGATTCCCTTTGACCTTTGCTCTAGCCGGGAGGCTGACCTCGCTCTGGTCTTGTGCTAACATGCTGAAAATTCAGCTTGATGCGTAGATTTGTTGGAAAGTATCTCAGCGTACAAACGTTGGAAGTCACGAGGATTTTTTTTGACGGAACTATTCATTATCAATGCCTCAGGCATAACATTTAAGGTTAATCGTTAGCGCTATCTAGTGTAGCATGCGGACGATGCGGACATAGCTTTCGCTGCCCCTCGTCACAACATCTCTCAAGGCAGAGCTTCCTCCACGCCCTGGTCAGCGCCGAAAAGGCTCACTGATACTTCCAGACGAAGCGATAATACCTTTTACAGCTTCATACCACCGTAATCCCTACCCTGATTGACTTGTTGCAATTGTTGTCGTCAGAGGCCTTGGCTCCTCACTGGTGTGGCTGGCCACCGGAAACATCTACAGACTACAACGTGCAGCTCGCTCCTCACCAGTAATCGATCATGGCGAACATGAACTTTGTTACCTTCAACCAGGACTATAGCTGCCTGGCTGTTGGTATGTCGACCCTCAAATCTGTAGTGATCTTTGCTAATGTTTGCGAACTAGGCACCTCCAAGGGCTTTCGAATTTACCATACCGACGCTTTCGCCAAGATATTCAGCAGCGATGATGGGAATGTTGCAATAATTGAGATGCTGTTTTCAACATCACTTGTTGCACTCATACTTTCCCCGCGACATCTGGTTATACAAAACACAAAGGTAGTGTTGGTCTAGCCTGCATGGCACACCTCTAGCTACAAGAAATCCTGCAATACTAATAATCGATTCTAGAGAGCTTCCATAATCTGCGAGCTTACATTCCCATCGGCAGTTCTTGCCGTGCGACTGAATCGAAAGCGACTTGCGGTAGTGTTGGAGGAAGAAATTTACCTTTACGACATCTCGAACATGACTCTCCTCTACACGATTGCCACCTCACCTAATCCAAACGCAATCTGTGCACTATCCCCCTCCTCAGAGAACTGCTATATTGCGTATCCATTACCGAAACCACGGGAAGATGTGGGAGACAAACGCCCTTCGCATGCGCCGCCTCTTTCTACATATGTTGCACCTACGTCTGGGGAAGTTCTAATATTTGATACTATTGCACTTAAGGCAGTCAACGTGGTCGAAGCACATCGTGCACCACTCTCATCTATTGCATTAAACAGTGATGGAACTCTGCTGGCCACAGCCTCTGAAACAGGAACAATCATCCGGGTGTTCTCTGTTCCTCGCGGACTGAAATTGTATCAGTTCCGCAGAGGCACATACCCTTCCACTATCTACAGTATGTCTTTCAACCTTAATTCCACACTTCTCTGTGTATCTTCCACCACAGACACAGTCCATATCTTCCGCCTAGGAGGGCCGCCAGCAGGCGCTGCCTTACCAGACTCTCCTAGGTCAATGGACCGATGGAATCGTGCGCGGAGCTACGATAGTGGCAATGAGTCCCCAACGCATGGAACATCACCAGGTAGCGATTACAACGAGGCTCCGTCTATGGCCAGAAAACCGAGTGGCACATTGGGTAGCATGATACGACGGTCTTCTCAGATGATGGGGAAGAGTGTTGCGGGAGTAGTTGGCGGTTACTTGCCACAGGCTGTTACTGAAATGTGGGAACCCTTGAGAGATTTCGCTTTCATCAAACTTCCCAAGGCCGGCTTGGGAGTGAATGCATCAGGAGGCCCTCTACGCAGCGTCGTTGCAATGAGCAGCAGCAGCCCTCAGGTGATGGTAGTAACAAGTGACGGCGGTTTCTATATTTACAGCATCGACATGGAGAATGGAGGAGAAGGAGTCTTGGTAAAACAGTACTCGTAAGTGTTATTGCCCGTCGTGTTTTTCATCAAACTAACAATTTCTCAGGGTCTTGGAAGGAGACGACAAGCTTGACCATTCGAATGCGGACTATAATTGAGGGACAGTTTGGCGTTTGTATGTTCTTGGAATGTAAATACATTCCTTGCAATCTTTGAGCGATTTTGGTCTTCCAGTCAGTGTTGTTGGAAAATTAATAAGCATCAGCAGTAGGCGTTAATAATTACTTCGAACTATGCATTGCAGATTCAGCACGCATGCTGTTCTTAAAGACGGCGAAGACTTGAGCATAACAATAAATTCGTCTTTCGTCCCTCTATGTATCCCGCCCGATTTCCGTGCTCGGGGCCAAAGTATCCCCAATAGATTTCATTATTCGCACCTTTGCCTCTCCCATTTTTCGACCTTTTGGTTTGAGACAGGAGGTATCCGAAGCTTTACAAAGCCTTACAAAGCCGGCTGATCGTAGTTTGAGTGAGAAACTCGTGGTGAAATGTGCGTCTCCATATCATTCGTCACTTTACACGACCCTGAGTCATCCGCTTTCGCGAAACAGCCATGATGGAGTCAGGGCGACAATAATATGCGATGGATAGATTGGCGTTAGGCATCAGCTTTTGGAACGGTTTCGACAAGGGTCAATACAGTGTCGAAAACCCAGCATCGCTTACGCTTCGTTGTAGTTTAGAAGATTGCCCTTTCTGGAAATTAGCAACGGCTTCTCGGCAAAGGCTTCTTATGCAATTTCAATAGCGTGTGAAGACAGAAGAGGGGGGTTAGCATCCTAATATTGTTGCGTGAGTCTGCCCCGGAAAAACTCAGAAGATCCAGAGGTCGAAGCTCTCAAGGAAATGTCGAGAAAGGATCTCACAATTTTGCCTAGATGATGATCTGACACGAGCCCTGTTCCGCTAAGGACGAGTTTGCACTGTCACTGGATGGCCTTGTCTTGATCAGCTGCCGAAGTTGAGTGCACTACGGAAATCCGGATGTACAGAGAGCGTATTCGAGATCTATATAAGTGGATCTGCTTACATTGTGCGCTCTCAGAGCTGTGTGATGCCTCGGAATCGGAGCTAGATTTCCACTCCTGACTCCTTCCTGTAGAACAGCACTGCGACCTCTCGCTGGCCGCCTTCTCTTTCTCCTCTCCGGCGTGCAGATCATGGAGGGGTTTTTATGTATTTATTGTTTTAATCCTCGAGACCGTGGATACAACACCTTGACACCTCCGCTCGGAAGACTCATACAATAGAAGCAGATTATATCGGGGCCGAAGCTAACGGCCTTGCGAATAGATAGCGTGTGAGAGAGCTTCATTGATTACCAAATGCATTACTACGAGACGCGGCCTCTTCTGGAATGGAATGCGCGCGATTAGACGTGCTCGCTTGCATGGACAAAAGATAGGCCAGATAGGGGAATATCGTGGTGTTGATTTTTTATTTCCAGCGAGAAGCCTGCTAGGTTGCTCCCGAGCATCGATGGGTTGGTTATTCTCCAATTGGGTAGCTAGATGTCAGGTCTCCTGGGTTGAGCTGTGCGCAACGTGCAGGGGCTGGCTCGCATGTCGCACTCTTTGCCATTGATTGTTAGGGATTATGGGGGTGGTCCCTTTTCCAATTTCACCATACATGGCATGGGCCCACCAGGATCAACACAAAATTCAACTCAGACGAACACCACGGTTCGTCATGGATCATGGATGATTAGAAAGTGATGCTATCAACTTGACTTGAGCAATGGAAATGCAATTTGTAATTCCCGGTATTGAAGGTATCCCAGATCAAGCTTTGCATTGCGACACCCAATATCGCGTGGACGTCCGCCTGAAGGGGGGATCGGACGGCGGAAGACACGATCGTCCTAGCAAACGTCAATCTGCGGAGTAACTCGTAAAACACAGCCAGTGAGAAGGTTGGGAATAAAATAGAGTTCTGCCACAGCCCTCTGCCCTACGGCCGTTATGGTTGTCAAGGTTTCGCTGCTGACTTGCAACGCCGGATTTTTCCTGCCCGCCTGCCACGATATCTCCTGCGTCTCTCATTTGTCCCATGCCCTGACACCGACATACGCCCACCTCAAACTGGACCACCGTCAGCTCTATTTGGCAGCGTGCGCTCTGCTATGAACCAATAGGTGGGTGAAGTGCTCGTCTTTGATAATCATGGTTGCTGTACGAGAACATGATGATCTCACCAGTCCTTAGATCAACTCCTTCTCAACCGGGCTTCTAACTATGACGGACTAGATAGAACGGATCTTTGGAAAAACACGTTTGCCTCGTCCTGGAACTCGCTCGACCTTGACCCGCTCAAACCCTCTTCGACCGACAAGGAATATCGACTTTCCGGGTACCTGAGCCGTTTGGAAATGGCCCCAAAGCTTTTTCTCATCCCAAAAATTGGGCCTCGCTCTGCCTGGGCGGGTCTTGTTGGACGACTATCACTTCGACGAGGCTCGGCAGAATTCTCGCAAAGAAAGCCGAATCTCAAAGATCAACCATCACAGTATGTCCATCACATCTCTTATTCCCAGGGGACGATGATTCGCTGATCCCCCCCCCCCCCGCGAGGCATGCCGATTACTTACTGGTGTAGTTTTATTTTCAGCTACAAGGGCGGTGCAGTGTAGTGCAGTGCAGGCGCTTGTACTTTTCGTTCATTTTACGTGTGAACGGAGGCGGAGCGCGGTAGTAGCGCGTGTGATAGTGAGAGTATGCCTATCTATTGGGTGAGGTATCCGAGACGGCGCGCTCAACGGTGGGCGGCCGATAAATAAAGTAGAGGTCATAGGGATGAACAAGTAAGCATCATCCTCACGTAAAGGCGTGCTCAGAAGAGTTCCATGATGAAAAAAGCAACATGGCCTTGCCAGTCTCCCAGAATCTGGTCGTACAATACCTACACATTATTGTCTGAGGGACTCGGTAATCCAATGCATCCGAGTATAAGCGAACATAACCTGATGAACGGTATCGTACGATAGAAAAGACCCTGTAAATTAGACTCCACACTTGAGCAGTTTGAAAGCAGTATCTAACTGGCAGTGGTCGGCCTCCAAAGTCCCAAGTACCTTCTGTTGCTGTGAAGGGTGTACAGAACTGGTCGCGAGGACGGTTCCTCAGTGGTCTGGTCCTGCACGGTTGCACCCGACATTTATTGTGTCGCTTAACCTTGTCCAAGGACCTCCATTCAGAGTGATGAACTCCTGAGGGAGCTGCATGCCCTGGTCGCCGACCCCTGCCAATGTCTCCCTAAGCTTTGCCTGCCCTTTCTGCACGCTGAACACGATCTGGAAACACCAAAAATGACAATAATACCATCAAGTATCTTTGCGGCAGGTCGCTATGCAATTGTGCCACCGAAACCCAACCTCCACACTACGGTGGTCGTTGGGGACACATCCTTCATGTCATGTTATTTCTGGGCCTTCGGACGAAGACCGGAACGATTACTCCGTCTCCCCAGACGAAGGAGGTTTGTAGATGCTTAATGATCCCATTTATGCGCTCTCTGCCACGGTGCTCGTCGGTAGAGTCAGGTCCCACTACTGCTACGATTACTGCTACTGCTGCTGCTGCTACCAACTCAAAAGAATCCAAAACAACAACAACAATAATAATAATAATAGCGATAATACAACCCCACGGGAGATGAACCGACCATGTCATTTCGAATAGAGTAAATCACACTCTCGGAATTAGGGTGGTATGCATGGAGGTATTTACATGTACAGTACTTACACAAGGTATGCACTAGCCCAACAACCTACCAGCGTACCAGGCCCGCCCAGACCAGACCAGCACCCATGGAAGCTGCTCCCATGCAAGCTACTGGAGCTGCCAGCGGCCAACCCTGTCGCGGGAGAGCTCTACTCCTTGGTACCTTAGCATCGGATTTCCCACTAAGCGGCAGCAGCTCCACTGTTGAGCACTGCATCACACTCTTTTCTCCCTCGCTCGCTCGCTGTCACCCTCCCCCCTCAACATGCAGCCTGAAAGAGAGCAGCGGTCACTGGGCAGGGCCTGGCAGGGCATGGCCACCAGGATGCCGGTCTGTGTCTCCCAGAACGAACAGGTCCCAATTCAACTGTAGTGACCCCGTCCCCGTCTCTGTCCCAGTCAGTCCCAGTCAGTCCCAGTCCCAGTCCCAGTCCCAGCCCCAGTCCCAGTCGTCGTCCCAGGCCCAGTAAAGCTAGGCCCTCTCTCCCACTTCCTCCCACTTCCTCCCACTTCATGGCCCCTCGGGAGCATGGTCCAGCAGTCAAGCCTCGTCTGTTGTGCCTAGCACTGCCGTACAACCTTGACCGGGTGGGTTTAATGTTGCTCCTGGCACCTCTACTTTGTTTGGCGGCAGGCAGACATACCTCTGATGTCAAATCTGCCTGACAAGTACTTTACATGCTTCTTCGCCATCTGCTTCATCAGGCCTAATTATCAGCAATTGTCGAGTGTTTGGAAGATCCCCCCCATTTCCTGCACCACGTTATAATTACCACTGCACACTGCACACTGCACCAGAGCCGACCCTGGAACCCACCGTCAAACACCTTGCTCCTTTGTGTGGGCATCGAAATCCCACATCTCTGGCACTTATACTCACCTTGCCCTCCATCATCCACTCACGCAATCGTCCAACAGAATAATCACCAATCAGGCATCTGTCCCGGCCGGCCTAACTGTTACCTACATAATTATTCTCCAAAAACGGTCTTTCAGCCTAGCTAGCCCCCAACTTGGCATCTGCTGTTTTGCTCTTTCTCGCCTTACATACACATACATATATTTACCAACGTTGTCCTGCTGCTATACTTATCGAGATGGAGCTGACCCCACATTCAACTCACTCACCCAACTCTCCATACCATTACCCTTCAGAGTCACAACCGGTCTATGAATATCCTTCTCCTGCACAGAGTGACTCTGGATACAAACCGACCGACTCCTTGCAAGGGTTAGGTCTATATTCATGTCAAATGTCCAGCTCGTCGTCTACTGCAGATGGTAATACCATCACCCAACTTGCATCTTCAGCCCCGACCAACTGGCCAACGACGTCCCTACAGCACCGGGGCACCACTCCAAATTTAAGTTCGAGACACCCACATCCCGAGTACAGTACCTACGGTCCAATTCCGGTATCATCGCCTTATAGTCAAGATATATATGCGGCATCGAATGCTGAAGTTTCTGTCATCTCCACTTCACCACTTCCATCAAGCAACGCATCTCAAAGGTCTTCCTTTTCCTCAGCTCCAGCTTCCGAGATCTATACCCAGGCGGGGTCCATTAGTGACCACACTCCTCGCATCAAGATGGAAGACTACAGCGATTATGTACCAGGCAACGATTCAATGCCATATGGCTCACCGCAAGCTACTTTTAACCTCCTTCCTTCTTCAAGCACATTTTCTGGACATCTGGAAGCCAATTACTTCCCAGAGCAATCCAGTCTTAACTGGCCCAAAGTCGAATATACCAACCCAACAGAGCTGCAACCCTACTCCAGCCAAGGAGGATATGGAACTCGTTCTGGCAGCGAGAACCCAAGTGCCTCCGATGGAGGACAACCACGGCGAGCCTCGAGCACTTTAGCACGCACGCGGCAACCCCGCAAGCTCACAACCAAGGAGGATGCAAACTTCCAATGCCAAGTCAAGGGTTGTGGCAAGCTCTTCGGCCGGAGCTACAATTATAAAGCTCACATGGAAACTCACGACGCATCAAGAGAGTATCCTTTCCCCTGTACAGTGAAGGATTGCAACAAAAAGTTTGTGAGGAAGACAGATCTTCAAAGACATCATCAGAGTGTTCACATGAAGCAACGCAACCACAGATGTGACTATTGCAGCAGATTCTTCGCTAGAAAAGATACCCTTAGAAGGTACGGTCATATTCCAAACCATTTATTTGATATATTCTAACTATGATGTAGACACATGGAGGACGGCTGTTCCAAACGATTTGATATCGAAACTGTCGATTTTAGACCGCAGTCTTACAGCAACGGGGAGTCAAGCTCGATGAAAGCATCTTCTCGGTCTGGCGGAGAAGAAAGCCACACACGAATATCGCCATATAATTCTCGATATATCTCGCCGCCTGCATCAAACGCACATCATAGTTCTTACGAAGCACCTCTCACGTCAGCCACGCCAGGACAATACTATGTAGCTTCTTCTCGATCACATTATGCACAGGCGGATGCAAGCAGTCAGGACCCAATTTGGAACAGCTAATTTGAGTAAGAATCAACCAAAGAGAAACACAATGTGGAATGTTTAAAAAAGTCCTATGGACCGATTGATGTGCATAATTCCTTGTGAGGCATGTCAGACAAGGCTTGCATCTTGCATCTGGGAAGGCTTCTTTTTGGCATTCTACGCCCGTCCGTCGCCTCGCATTACAGCCTGTTTTGGGTGGGCAACATATCCTTTCGGAAGCATTTGGCGTTTGTTACTATTCTATACCCTATTTCAGCGCTAGATGGAGGCGTCTATGTTTACTTTACAAACGTTGTGTTCCTGTGCTCGATTGGAGCGGCTAAATGGGAAAGTCATCTAGCAAGCAAGGCATCATCCAGCGGAAATCTGATTTGACAAGCGAGGGTCATGGGAGGTTCTGGAGTTTGGGCAGAAATGTTGGAGTTCAGCGAGAAGATCCAAACATAGATCAAGTACATGTAGCTCTATCATAATCATCATCATCATGACCAGAATAACCATGGATAAAAGGGCTTGGTTCAGCCAAAGCACCAGAAATACACCTCATGTACCTTCAGGACAAGTCACCCGCTCATCGTCCGATCCACCCCAAAGTTAAACGACCTGCCCTACGCAGCCGGATCTCCACCCCCTCACCTATTACCACTTTGGCCGTCGTGATCGGTCTTTTTTGTTTGCTGAAGGGGTGCTATTTCAAGTGTTGTGGTGGCTTCCTGACTGGTGAGTGTGCTGCTCCTACTGCACACTGCTGGGCGGCTGTTCTCACGCTAGCAACGCTGTCAGACCAGGGATGTCAATTGTTCCGCAGCATGTGATTGGCTCCACATTACGAAAGGGCCCCCGATACAGAACGGGGTGACGTGAAGAGAACCCAGTTGGAACGTTACAAGAGAAAAAAAAAGTGTGTGTGTGTGTGCGTGTGTCTGAGAGGGAGAGAGAAAACGAGAGGAGGAACAGAAACAAAAGAAAGAAAGAAAAGGCAACAAAATGGCCTGCAAATGGAAAGGTCCCGGTAGCAGGATTACATGGTTGAGGAGGCCAGTAGTTTTGTTAGAAAGGAGGTTTCCGGATACCTAGCTACTACTACCTGCCCTACCAGTCAAGTACAAAGAGATTTGAGATTTCCCAGAAATGCGACAAGACCGTTTCAAGCAACATACGTTTGTTGTACGTACGTACGTACATCGCCCCCTCGATCCTGGCTGCCCACGGGTTCTACCAGAAAGCCATAGCTTTTTGTGGCAGGGGGTGTCATGTTCATGGGGCCTGGTACAAACATGCTCGCTCGTTTCCAAGCGTTGCGATTTTGATTTTTTTTATTTCCCTTTCGATGGGGCATCCGTCAGCACGCCGCCCACCCCTGAAGGCTGAAAAGCACAAGAGGGCAGTGGCAGGTAGGTCACTGTCTAACTAGAGTTTATTGCATAGCAGCGACCATAATAATTATAGGTACATTGAGGCCGAGTACATACATACATACATACTTTCTCGCACGCATGTTTAATCGACCGAACAAACCTTAGACTGCCGAAGGATGGTTAAGCTTCATGGGATACGGAAAGCCAGTTCCGCAGTGACACTTTGAAAGTACTATTGTAAATAGTACAGTACGAGCGCACAGACGTCGTCGCCGCTCTCCTTGACTTTTATGCCGGTCCGGGTTCGAGGGTCTCGTTTATCATGTCTAATCAGCGTCCCAGTACGGAGTCCTAATCCCATCAAGCCAAATCTTGATTGGCGTGATCTGAGATGCAAGGCTGCTGGCTGCAGCTGGACCAACGACATGAACTCAAATCCGATGAACATGAATAAGAAAATTGCGGCAAACAAGATTTGGGCGAGGGCGCAGCCGCTGAGGAGATATGCAGGAGACATTAACCGCGCGTGTCAAATGCTGCAGTCGATTCACAGAGAGCGCATGGGCTTTTCCCTCGCGAGCGATGGTGATGGGGCAGCCAGAAGCGTGGTGGTGTGGTAGCCAGAAAGTCATGGGAAATGAGGCAGGGCTGCGTCCACTGCGAATCGTCGTTCGAGGTTCGTTTGATGTGGATGATGTGTGTATGCATGACGGTGCGAGCAGCTTTCTCCTTCTGCTGACAACGGCCCCGTCCAGGAGACAAAGCGAAAGCGAGATGATGAGGATGAGGCCTCATGAGCAGAGGGAAAGGACACCGGTGCTCGCTTAGCCACGCAGTTCCAGTTCCAATTCCCATACCAGGCTCCCTTCCACTTCCGGGTCCAGGCGTGAAAAGTTGCTCGCTCGTATATCAGCATCAAATCAGCGGTGGCCGATGTTCCTCAGCCATGTGGAGGACCTCGGGATTTGCTCGAGTGTTGGTAAGATGTGACACAGCAGACCGCCCCGCTCATAGGTAGCCTTACGGGTTACGGGGAGATAGCAAGGTGCAGGCGAGGCGTAGAGATTTTACAGTGCGGTAAAGCAGGCAAGGTAATGTTGCGGAAAGCACAACGACCCTCCCGAAGCCTCACCCCTACGGGCGCAGGTGCCAAGTGGTCCCCCAGATCCAGCCATGGCTGTGAGTCCTATGGCCAGGTTAATCCCGTCCATCTCATCTAGCCAGGGAAGGGAAGTCCATCAGTTCCATCCGTGGACTTTTTACATGATTCCTCATCTCAATCCAAATTCTACCCCCACCACACCCGACAACTCCAGCAACAAAACAGCTGATCTCAACACCATCCACCATACATCTACTCTAGCACACCCATGGACAAGGCTGTACGGTCATTAATTTATTCCCGAAGGCTAATTTGCCTGCCTCTGGATGCCCACCTGTCTACCTACTGCTTCATACCAGCGAAGTCTGTGCCTGGGAATGAACCGGTCGCAGTAGACGTTTGAGATTTACCCATAGGCATACTATGTAGACCTTACCGTGGTCTCCGCGATAGTATGTCCATATACAGCACTTGGCGTACATAGGCCATGCGCGTCCTACCAATCTCTTGGTTATCATCGGCAGCGGTGCCGAACATGCATACCTTGGCCGCCGCTGATACAGATACAGTATATACGCAATAGCATAAGCTACGGTCTCCCGCCATACAGCACCGTTTTAAAAATACCGACAGGCTGCACTACTACTGCAGCATCGTCGACCACACCGTTATTTTTGTGCTCTACAGCGAAGCGTGCATTGCATAAAGCAGGTGCTACCATCTGCCATCAGCCATCAGCCTTCAGCCCTCTTCTCCACCCACCATCCCGTTTGCCAAGTGAACCGTGGCGGCTGTAGTTAGGTGCGGAGGAGTTTTCGCCGCAGGTTGCATCTTCGAGAAGCCAAGCAGAAAAGGTGTACCGGTACGTGCATTGTGCACGGTATCCTGTTAGACTTTGGGGGGGGGGATGTAGAAGTTTGCGTCATCATAACGAGCCAACTGGTATACCACTACAGGGTAATATTTACATGACTGCAGACCGTAATCGATCGCGTATAGGACGAGGCGGTAAAAGCACGAGGCAGAGAACTTGGACCGGGGTTGAAGGCATATGGGATACGTCCGTAGCGCTTGCCGCGGAGTCGCTTCCTTCTTCCGTCTCCTCTTTCCGCGAGATTGGTGGGCGCGCCACTTGGCCCGAGGTACGAAAGTACATTGGGACATTGGTACATTTGTGCTGTCGGGGATATGGCTGGTGCAGGACAGGGAAGCGAGAACCAAGAACGGTTGAAGTACCGGCCTTCCAGTAATTCCGTGTTATCGAGCTTCCCTTTGTATCTTCCCTCCAGGCAGCCAAATTCTGTACCAACAGCCAACTTCTCGATGTCGCTGGATAAAAATTCCAAATCACATCCACATCCCCGACCATTATGTGCCTTGGTTATTTGCAAGGTGCGCAATGTACCTGCGCTGATCAGTGGCAGCCGACCTGTGCACTTGCAGCGGCCCTGCAAACGCCCTAATGGAGTCACAATCCCAGCAACTGGGCCTTGGGAAAATGTCTATCCTCTAGACGCTCCGTGCCGGGGGCACAGCATTGCTGCATGTTATAGGGCCAGACAAGGGCATTTGGCTTCTGGCAGCTGCTTCTTCGTGGAGGAGGTCTGGTGGAGAGGATTCCTCCGATACAGTGATTCAGCATGCCCTGCCATGGTCTTGCGTGGTGTGGTGCGACAGCAGATGCAAGCCTCTGGCGCTTGGAAGCACCCCCTCAATGGGCAAGAAGAGATGTCTCCTCAACGACCGACCCCTGGTGCCCATTGCAGTGTCATCTAGGTGCACTACCGCCGATATGCTCGCATTTATTCGTCCAAACCAGCAGTGCTCGATCAAAGATGTTTGGCACCAACTGTGCCACCACAAGCCTATGGAAACGTGCACCCGAAGCCTGTACCGACATGCACATACTGAGGTTCCACTAGGACCACTTGTTTCAGTACCGATATGGTGCAAGACATCCATGGACTTGCTTACTGAAGCACCTCCTGGCGGTTCGTCCTTCTCCAATAAGCACACTATCTATACTGTGCCTCTGATGGTCCCAGGGGCAACAATGCCTATATATCCCAAATTGACCTTTCTCTGGTTTAGTTCAGAATAGGAAAGGCGCATGGGAGTCTACCCTCAAGGCCTCGTTGCGGCACTGGCTTTTCTAGCTGTCGCCTGTCAACATGAACCGTCATTTCGTGGATCTTCATGGTCCCACCATTATTCATCAAGATCGTGGAGCGGGGAACTTGTTGGTTGTTTGACCGATGCCCACAGGTGTGCAGGTATTGGTTGATTTATACGACGGCCGCACGCCTCCCCGGGTCGGCCAACTTGTTAACAATGCTCTATTATCGATGGTTGGCTCAGCCGTATTTGTTTCCACGGTGGCAGTTCATGCCGGCCCGTCCTTCCCATCTGCTCGTTTCCTAGTAAGTTAATTGAATGCCTGCTCGACGCTTGTCCTTTCTCAACCCGAGAATTTGTACGCGCAAGAGCAATTGATATCTAACTCTCGTCATTGTTAATCGCCCCCAGCTCACGATATACCAAAAGAACTTGGTTACCCCATTGTTCTAAAGTGCTTATGGCTGTGCGGTAGCCACACTGTCCTTGATAGCAACAGATCTCAGCTGCAGCCACTTTTTATCTCCGAGCAGCCATTACAAAAGTGACATTGGTGAAAGTGGGCTCATGTTGGACATTTCTCCAACATTACAGGCGGTGGCTAGTCTTGACTTTGACCGCTTCAATCACACCACGAGTAGACTCTAAGTGGGAGAAGTATTTGGAAGCATAACAAGGGTTACTATCAATACCTAAGGCCTAGAAGCAAAAACAAGTGTCGTTGTGGGTTTTACTGTGCCTTTTGATGCATATTCTCCAACATATGGCATCTCTTTGAGCATACTTCCATGGTCTCCTGTGCAGCTGAACAACTATCAGTATGACATTTCATTACATTTAGCAGGCATTCTGGGGTGCCGTATACCGGCGCTTTTCAGCGGACTGATTATTTCCTGTTGGAGGAGATTATGTGAAAATGATGTGACCTAGATATTGTATTCAGGGAAACTCCAAACAAGCCGGGCACATTGATGTCGCAGCGTGGCACAATATTTTACCCCAAGCGGCTGGTGCTAAAGTATTGATGAGTTTTCATCAACGCCGTCAAGTCTCAAGTACTCCGCCACTACTATCATTATACGCATTACCAAGGGTAAAATAACAGTTAATCACTTAGAAAGTCTTTCGTCCGAGACATACTGAGCCTGAGCAGGGTTCGGCAGCTTCTAAACCATGCCTCAATTCTTTTCCTTGTTACAGATTGTCATGCATGCCTTCATTTGTAGCCTGCCATTTTGCGAGAGCCGTTCTAAAGGCATGGGCAGTTAGTCACCCCATGAATGTTACACCCGATCAGTAATTGTGTGTCAACAACAGTCTTCATGGTCCTCTTAGGGCACAGATTTCTGAGAACATCCTCTCTTATCACTTCTGTACCTGACGATCTTGTAGAGCAAGGTAGCATTGCATTCAGAACATCATTTCTGAAACCTACGAATCAAACCGCCCAAGTCTCCTCGTGGCACTGTCATGAACAAATTGCTTGCGAGTCAGTTCTGTCTATGTGAGCTACTGTTCCCCACCAAAGTGACAATGCAAGACGATCTTCGTAATCAAGAAGCTTGTTACTTCTGGAGGAATTAAATGTCTGCCTTCGGGACCAGTCATCTGCACCTTCCATACTTGTATGGTCTGTCGAAGATCATGGACTTCGAGCTATAAGCACTTGATGGGGCTTCCTGGACAACATCGTTCGATCCACTAGGATATGGATCACCTAAGAGAGGCAAATTCTGGCAAAGAGCGGCGAGTTTTGCCAGACCGTGGATTCCACTTAGCAAGACTTAGTCAACCTACCTCAATCAGAATGCTTGCCGGGGCAAATCCAGGGGTGCTCTAAAATAATGCACTATTCCCTCACAGCACCATGCGCCATGCGGGCTAAATAATTAGCAATGAACTCCGATGCTGCCGGTACTGAGCTTTTGTTTAATGTTGAAGTCACTGATGCGTGGACCTCTTATCTCCCCGACGTTTAGCGGATTTTGCCATAGATGCCGGTCACATTCGCGGAATCCATCGGATACGAGGAAGCGGTGGCCTCTAGACACTGTACCATTATAGCCGTAAAGGATCTTTGCCTCTTACTTTACTTTTGAAGTTGCCTTTCCTTCCGACCTAAATCGAGAGGCATAGCCCCCATAATGAAGGCATGGTGGATTGAGAGGCTGAAGAGGCGTGGAAGCTGCTTAAGCGATACCTTCCCCTTTTCTTTCTCGCTTAGCTGCTATTGCTAAGGTCCATCGTATCTCGTATTATAGCGAATACCTATGGCCTGTTGCCTATTGACAAACCCTGGAACCGGTTCATATAATACCTCTTAGAATGATCATACATATTCCAAGGTGACTCAGTATGTGCCTCAATAAATTGACACTGAAATAGGTAAGACAATGTTAGTTCATCGCTTGCGGTGGAGCAGCCTCCCGTCTGGACAGCAACATCATAGGCCGTACGAGTTATAAGGTAAGCCTGGATGCATTAGAGCAAATACATGGCTCTGGTTCAATGCGAATCAAATCTTCAGAAGTAAATGATCCTCTTGTTACGTTAAGGACAGGTCTAATAACTAGGCTCCACACCGCAACTCGAAAAGTACCAAGTTAAGGATACAAGATAAGGAAGACAAAAGTCCCACAGAATATGCAACGTAACAGGATTAAGACAAGGCCATAGACAAAGCTCACTGTGGCTCAGCCATCCATCCCTCACAAGACCGACTTCCATGCACCCGTCCTTGGTCTCTCCAGACCCAAAAAGTCCACCACACAACCCAGATGATCCACGCCCCAGAATCCCTCTTTCTCCCCCTTCGAATTCTCACACACAAACCACGGCAGTCCAAACGCACCCTCCTTGAACGCTAGATCCGTATTCTCCAACAGCAACTTCTTACCCTCCTTTCCCGCGCACTCCAGCACCTTCCCAACCATCTCCTCATCCCCATCCACAACCTCTCGCAGCACCTCCGCCAGCACCTCCTTCTCGATCGTGTTGCGCCCTTGCACCCAGTACGCCGCGAAGAAGGCATCTAGCCCGCGAATGAGCACCTCTTGCGCTCGCGATGGGTGCAGCAGTGTCAGCGCACACAGGCTCCGCATGATGGACAATGTCAGCGGCGGGAAGCCCGCTGGCGTCTCTGCGATGATGGGGATCTGGAATTGCTCTGCCCAGCGTAGACGCTCTGCAGCTATCCACTTGTCCTTGTCTATACCGCGAGGGAAAGGAGAAGACAAGCGTCAGTCAAGTGTTCATCAAGTATTCGTCAAATGCCAGTCAACTCAAGTCAAGTCCAGTGTGTTTCTTTACTTCCTTCTTTACTTCTTTCCTTCCTTCCTCCTTTCTCTCTTTCCATTTCCATTTGCTTGATTCAAAAGATACTACGCCGCAATGGCAAGAACAACAGTAGCAACAACGAGCGACGATGACGCCGACGGTGACGAAAGACGACGATGATGATGATAAAGGAAACACACTCACTTTTGATTTCTATCGGAGGGGTGTTCCCGGCGATCTTCATAATCCCGCCCAGAAACACAGGGATACAGGTGATGTCGCAATTGGAGAAGATGGCATCATGCTGTAGCGGAAGAGAAAAGGGCGAGAGGTTAGTAAATTAAACTCAAAATCCTCTCGTGTTTGGGGGGGGGGGAGACATACTCGCAGGATATAGTACGCCTCGTATGCAAATGGAGAGACAGTGTCTACATATAAAGTAATCTTCGGTTTTCCCATGGTTGCGTTTGTGTGTTACCTTGAATTGGATTTGTGATCAAGATGTGTGTCGTGGCTGACGTGACATTCATCAGTGAATCTCAAGGAGGGCGGGGTACGGGAATGCACGCCAAGATCCGACCGAGGTTATGGGGATTCTGAACTTTGTCGATTACAGCGCCAAGATATGAATGAATTATCTCCAATAGTTCTAGGTCTCAGGTATTTATCACCAAGAATTTAGATTTCACAATCATGGAAAACATCAAGGATCTAGAGGAATACTGTTGAACTAGGTGCATGCTTCCTTGTTCTAAGAGGGTATCATAGGTATTACGTGCGTTCAGTCTATCAATGCTTCCAACACCTCAAAATGCCGCTTCAACAATACAACCGACAGAAGACTATCGTTCTCTTCTAGTTCTAATTTCATCTCCTATAATCTTTCTTATGAGGTACAACTCGATCTTGAGCCCAGCTCATTTCCTCTTGCGGTGACCAATCTTTACAGCTCGGAGGTTTGGGAGCGTGTTACTCTTGCCTGGCTCTCTGCCAACCTCTGTTACAAGCATTCTCAAAAAGTCAGGACTTCCCCAGTAGCTGCTGTGGGCCCCTAACATGTTGAGGTATTGTATCTCAAGTGGACCGCCACCAGAACTCAAGAACCAATCCACTTGACCATTATCGTTTAACAGGTAGAACTTCTTCTCGGCGATCTCTTCACGTGTGAAATCATGGACCTCCATCTCTAGCTGTGATGGAAGGCGCTGAAAAGGAGGTGGATTGCTCAATTGACCGACGGCCAACTCAGCTGGTGCAGTAACTCCAGGTGTGATCGATTTGATTGCATTGCCAATAGCTTCGAAGAAACCAGTAGTAGCGCTTGGAACCTGCGCATTCTTGAGACTGGCTGCATAGAGTGGGTCAACAGTTGCATTAACTCGATAAGCAATAGGATCATTGTAATGCATAACATTGTAGATGTTGTCAACTGCAAGAGAGCCAAAGGTTCCTGTTAGTCCAGTCACTGAGTCATTGTGGATATCGTCAAAGTCCGCGCCTGGCTTCTCTCTCCCCCTTCTTGGTGTAAGTTTTCCTTTTTCAAGTAGAAGAAAAAACCCAGCTGGACTACCGACAAAGAACAGATTACTGGTATCGAAGTCGAAATGCTTCGTGTTGATTTTCTTTCCAGAATTCAATTTAGGAGCATACGTGGGCTGCTTGCTCAAGACATCAAGAGCCATAACACTGCCAAGGGAATGAGCAATGAGATGGACACGGCCAGCCTCGTGAAACCCGGGATTGTTCTTGCTCCACAATGTGTAGACTCGATTGGCTTCTGTGACAAGTGCCTCGATCATTTTGGGCTTATGATGCGACATATAGAAGGGGATGTCTAACATTACATCCGAGATGAGACTGCGCACTGCAGGTATGGTATCTGGTGTAATGTCGTTCAAAGTGAAGGCCTCGGGATCGACAGAATCTTTATCTTTATCAGTCCCCTTCCTTGGGCCGCCTTCTTCAAAAGATAGATTCGATCGCCAATTCACAGGTAGAACCATTACTCCACCAAGATCCTTTCGAAGGACAGGCTGTATTGCTTCACTACCAAGTTCCACGTTGACGGATCGCCGGAAAGCATTAATTGCATGAGTAAAGTGAAAACTCTCCACCCTCTCAGAGAGCTTTTGACCGATCCCGTGTATGACGAGTACAAGATCTGTAACTTTAGGACGATCTTCATGAGACCGACAAGCAGCGCATGTTGTATCCTTGTTGGCTGCTGCATTGCTCGCGACAGGTGCATTTTCCTCAGCCTTTGCAGCAGCTGCACCCTTCTTTGACGGATGCAATTTGTCCCAAATTTTCCAGTTAAATCCCCTTACAACATGAATGCCAACAGTATGGCCTCGCATGATCTTAGTGATAGGCTTTCGGCCGTAGTAAGCGGATGGAACTATACTTGGTTTAAGGATGAAGGCATCCTCGCCATTCTTGAAGATCACCTGCGCGTGAAGATAACGTTTCACAACGGTAGCTGTATCGCTTGCCTTTTCATTGTCCAGGGATCCAGTGGCTGCAGCCTCACCATTGAAACACCTTGCTGCACAATATGGATCGGTCGAAAGTAAGGATTCGGAAGTACCTTTCTTGATGTCTTGATTGTCAGGCATTTGAGACTGCTCGTTAACGTCCACTTCCTTGGGCCACAACCGATGCACAACTTTCTCTTCACCAGCTGCTCCAACTTCCAGAGCGCTGCTTAATTCATCCTTCCAGGTCTGAGACCACGGCCGAAGCTCTCGGTAACCAATCTCAAGCTGGTTAGCAACTGCTGGTTCGACTGGGTACATCGAATCTTTATAGAACCAAGTTCCTCGGGTGACTGCTGCTTGATCGTGCACAGGCGACCAGTATATAGGCTTTAATTGCAAGCTTGGTAATTTGACAAGATGAAGTCTCGATATTCCGACGGGGACCTCGATATCATCCTTTTCTTTGAAATTCTTATGAGCCCTGCAGCCAGGAACCTCTACCGTCTCCTCCGAAGGCTCAGTAACATGTTCATCAGTGTTGGTTTTAAACTTGTTATTTCCATCCTCATTATTTGGTTCAACACCCTCTGGCAAGGCGGATTGAACAAGAGGACTGGTTCGCCTTGAGGGCACTCTTGCGAAAGGAGACCCAGTAATTCCAGCTGGCCCACTTGGAAGCGATCTTGAAGGACCAGCATCAGTAAGCTCTCGAGATTGCAAGGCCTGATCATGTAATGCATGCCGCTCGAATTCCTTGTGTCCTTTGGAATGCGCATGATGATGGTGCTTCTCGTGTTCTTTGTGGCCTTTATGGCTTTGGTGTTTTTCTATTTCTCTGTGCTCTTTACTAGCATTCAGACTCGGTACAGGTCCTGAGGACGATGTTGGCTTGCTATCGCTCGCTCCATCTTGCTGATCATTCGAAGTAGTAGGTTGCTTAGAAGATATACAGCATGCTTGACCATCGGCATCCGCATTCTCAATGCAACAGTTACAAAGTTGAGGATTTGCACCGTGGTCCTTATCTGTGCAGGAAAATTGTTTGGAGTTCTTTTCCGGAGTTTCAGAACCATTCTCTTTTGCAATTTTGACTGCTTCTTTGGCTGATTCCACTACACCTTCACCATCATCCTTAGCGTTCTTGTGTTTCTTGTAGGATGATTCTGTTTTGAATGAGTTCTCCAAGGCCTTGCCGAGATTCTCCATATCTGGGATGGCTTCTTCTTCCAGTGTTGAGGCTTGAAGCGGAGATTCTGGTACCGTGGACATTGCATCATCCTCATGCGCCAGCCTTTTGTCAGATTTAGCTGCAAGTCTCTTCAGTATCGATGCCCGCCTCTCAGTGTCATCCTTGGTCGCCCACATCGGCGGCTTTCCCTTAAAGTGATGCTTACGATCCTTCTCAGAGGCAAGGCTAAGCCACGCCTCTTCCAAAGCGTTATTGTCATATGCGGAGAATGGTCGTGGAGGGTGCTTAGTCGTGTCGGAGCCAGCAGGACTCGGAGCAGCGGACAAGGGGTCATCGATAGGCAGTGGAGAGGTATAAAAGAACTGTGATTTCAGATCTGGGATATCGTCATCGCCTCCCCTGGACCGAGATTTGAAGACGGATTGAGCAAGCAGACACGTAGGCCCATACGTGTGTGAGGAAGAAGGCATTATTTACTGCGTTCGTCAGTATACTGGTCGTTGTATCTATCCTGCGAGCTAAGCTGCGTACCTAAGGGCGAATTGAAGGAGAAGAAATTAATTTAAGAAGGTCCAACCTGACCGGCAGAGCTGGATACTTTCCAGAAGAGCGCAATGACGGGACAGGTCGGGTGAATCGCAAAAGGGACTATGAATTACAAACGATGTAAGGGCTATGATGAGGGTCGGGTCGTCTGTGTTATGTCAAGTGGAAGACCCCAGACACAAATCGCAGCCGCTGTTTACCAGGCAGGCAGGCAGTTGCCCGTTGAAGATCGTGTTCGCTGTCATTGAGGCAACGGCGATGGTTAGTTGTGGTGACGTATTATGAGGTGTGGCTGCTGATGCTGCTGATAGATTTGATCACATGGAAATACTTGCGCCACAGTGGCTTGTGACCAAGACCTATTGAAAGTAGGTCATGAAGCACTCTACATGGATTGATCGAAAAAATTTCATTGATCTATCTACTCTAACATTGAGCCTATTACTGACAATCCTCAATCCATAATAATTCATAACTTGAGAGAAGAGAAGCCCTCCTACTCATCTGAAATAGAGAACTATGGAAACTCCAGGGACCCCAGCACCACGAAACAGAAAACACTCCAACAATCAACCATAATTTGAGATAGAATGAGGTGTACAACGAACATTAAGAAACACTCAATTCAGAAAGACACAAACATAGGCGGAGATAACAACGCAAATTCTTGATTTCTGAGCGCGAAAATCTCAATAACTGTCTACGTTGCCAGCAAAAGAAACTTTAGTAGGTGACTCCTAGATAAAGCCGAATAATAAAGACAACGCAGTCTTCTTATGTTCTTTATTTCAGTTCGTGATGAGGTAGACTAGTACTATCCGAAGAGCGTTCTTGGTTGTTGGCTCTTGGAGTCCATACGCTCGTGCTCGGTAGACTTGTTTTGGCGAGCTGCATGTATGGTGCCTTTTACGCCGGTACTGATCTGCTGAAGCCTAAGCATGAACGGCTCCCCAGCTCCAAGTAGGTCTAGAATATTCTCGATGTCAAATAACAACTTCAAAATTATTGAATCGGTGTCGCAAAAGGTCCGAATTGCCATTTGATTTGCTACTTGCTTCCAGTTGTAGAGCATCGAATTGATACGAATCTCGTTTCCGGCTTCAGGACCATGGAAACGGAGGCTATTCTGATTCATAGCAACGAGATTTCGTTGTGTGATCTGGTCATACATGAATTCGGTGACCATGGGCCGGCCCTTGCTCTTCCACGAATCAATTGTCTTTCTGATCGTGTCAATTCCGATTCTTGCTTGGCTAAATTCGTTCATGAGAAAGATGTTCGCGGTGTGTACCATCATGAGCTCTAGTTCAGTGTAGATTCTAGCTTGCTCAAATGGAGAGACTGAACGCGCAATGGAAGGCTGCTTTTGGCGGCGTGTATCTTTGTCTGGAGAGTTTCGGAACTTGGGCGTGAGATCAGCTTTCTCGGCCTATAGGATTGTTAATCAGAGTTTCAAATTATTATAAATATGCTTCTTACCATTTCTCCAAATTTATTTCTGAGCTTGCCCATCATTGTTGGCTTCTTGGGTTTCTTCAACTTAGGAGGTGGTGGGAATTGCGCTTCTTGATTGATGATTGGCGTGTTGGATAGCCAACCGTTTTCTCCGAACATCTTCTTCATAGGAGAGCGTGCCCGCTGAGGACGGCTAGATAATGAACTCAAGCCTTCATCTGACCGTGGTGTCCTGTCTTCAAGGGCTTGAGTCTCAGACAAGTCTGCGGAACCTTTGACCGGGGATCTACCTTGGTAGCGACTGCCATTAGATGGTCTTGACTGAGTATCCGTGGAATCAGTTGCGCGATCATAATAGGAAGATCCTGAGTAGGAGTCGCGAAGGCTTTCCTGTCGAAGTTGACGGGTAGGGGATCGAGACGATGTTCGAGGAGGGTATCTGGCAGAGGGTTCATATGCAGTGCCATGTGGGCCATCGCTCGTATCGAGGCCATGTCGGGTATGGTATGCAAGTTCTGGATGGTCTACATTGGTTCGACTTCGAGAGTGATGAGTAAATTTTAAATTCTCCTTGTCAGTACGACGACTCCGGGGCTGGGATAACTCATCTTGAGCATAGTACCGTGGATCTTGGTTGTGAGTGGCTTGGTAGCGAGTGTAGTGCTGCACCTTTCGTCCCGTTGGCGATATAACAGGTGACGATTCGCTTCTTGGAATTGTGTCCTCTCTTGATCTGGGCATCATGCCAATTGGCGATGGGGTAGCCTTGCTTGCTGTGGGCATTGCATTTCCATGGCCACGAGAGTGGTTCGTTCTGGATGGTGACACTGGGTTGGCAAGGTGCCTACACTCCTGCTCCCTCATAAAGTCGCGAAATCTGCCCAAGTAGCCTTCGTCGTCAAGGCTGTCTAGCAGTGGGCTTCGCTCAAACTCATATGGATTTCTGGATGGTTCGGGGGATCGATGTCTTGCAGCACTTAAACAGTCAGCACCAGGAATTTTGCGAAAACAATCATTGACATACACTGTAAGAAGCTCGATATCAATATCCGAGCCTTCATTTGTGCCCTCGATATTGACAGGAGCCAGAGCTACAAAGTCTCCCATGATACCTGATGTTGCGTCTGGGATCAGTATTTCACGCTTGCTTCCTGAAAGTGAAGATGGATAAGTCCTGCTTTCGGTAATAGAAAGGCTATGTGGGGTATTGTGTTGAGCAGATTGAAACGAACATTCGGCGTTGTAGATAGTTGATGGAAGTAGTTGGTCATCAGTCGCGTTTTCAGTGTGTAGGTTGGCTTTTTGGTGGCAGTTATTTGCGGCGCGTAATCTTTTTCCAGATTGTTTATGTATATTCAAGGGCTTTGGAGTGGCTGAGCGATGCAGCAGGCCGTGACGTGGATCCATAAAGGAAAGCGGTATGTAGAAGCATAGAGAGGTGAACTCGTTGAAATGTCTCCTGTAAAATTTGCGAGGGTGAGTGGCAGATTTGGTTATGTTTTGAGAATTAATAGAAACCTTGGATAAGCCAACCTCATCGCCGGTACCATCGAATCCGTGGGACCTAAGACCTGATCTTTTCCCCCTCAATATTCCTTGTGCACCAAAATTACCACCAGATAGGTTCTCGGCAAACATGTAGGACTTTAACGTCTCACCAATATCTCTTTCACAACTCTTTAGATGGATTTCGGAAAGCTCGTGTAAATGAGATCGTGCCAGAGTTTCAGAACATGGGATTCTTCGTGGAGATGGGGTAGGTGTCTTGGGCGTCTTTAGTGAAGTTAGGTATATGTGGCTGTTTTTCTCGTCTCTGGAGTCTTGCTGTACAATGAACGTGGCTGGCAGAAGTTGTTTAGAGAGGAGGCTTTCAGAAATCTCTTCTTTTACAGCCGTGAAATCATCACAAAGAGAACTGGGCTTGATACCGCAGCTATTCAATGGTTTAGTCGTCACTGGAAGGCCCACCTTGTCGTTTTCTATTAGGTCCTTTCGATAGTAGGGAAGTCGTTTCTTCCTGGGACTTGAGATTGTTTTTCTGCGCTGGAACACTCCGAAAAAGCGGGAATCACGGAATCTGGAACGATCTACCTGTGGCTCAATTAGCTGGGATTTTCCAGATACAGTTATGATTTGTTTTCGTCGGTGTTCTTGACGTTCAACACTACTGCTGTTCTTTAAGCTCACTGGAACAATCTTCGAGCCTGCTGAGCTAGCAAGTTCCGTCTGTTCTTTCTTCGCTGAAGTTAAATTGCCAAAGATCCCTCTTTTCTCCGCAAACATAGCAGTGTTGTCAGCTATCGCTGGTAGAGCAATGGTAGAGGGGGGATTATCTAGGAATATAGACCACTTGAAATCAAGCCCGCCGTCATAGAAAAGGTCAGCTGTGAATGGTCCCTTGAAAAAGGAGAAGTATTCTTTCGTTAGAATTTCCTCTTGTTCTATATTTTCTTCTTTCAAATCTCTATGCTTTTTCCGAATCTCATCCATGGCAGCATTGATAAGATCACGAAGATGCCCTACTTTGGCAATAGCTAGTTGGTCAGCCGTAGGTTGCATTTGCCCTCTGAGCAAGCAATCAGGCAATGGTGCTTCATCCGGGACAACCTGGTGCTTTCGAGCAAACATGGCATTGGGAACAAGGACGCCTGCAGGTAAAGGGACATTTCGAACTGAAGAGAGGCTTCCAGGCGGAGGCATGGCACTAAGATTCTGAAATGCCTGAGTGGACACTAGCTTCTTATAGGTTGCATCCTGAAAGCCTATAGGCGACAGCACATTAAATTCATGGCGATTGCCCATTCGGGCAAGTTGTGTGACTTTGCTTTGGAGTAATTTATCTTCTCGGATTTTGCGGGTGTTTGGGCGAGTGTCATGGCGAACGGAAAGATTGACAAGGTTTCCGGAGTGAGTACCAGGTGAAAGATCAGCTTCAAACCCGATTCGAATAAGAGGATGTGGCAAGTTATGAGTCTTGACTCCAGCCATGTTACCTCCACGTCCATATTCTGGATCCCATAATCTCTGATGAAATTCTTCAGGGCTTGGGCAATGATAGACACTAGCTTTCGCACCGCCAGTAGATACAAACAAAGTGTGTTCGATACGCCAGGCAGATCGATGAGTGATCGTTGAGATACCAGTTTTAAAGGTTGGGCCGGTAGGTGAAATGGCCTGAAATTTCACGGCTTTTGCTGCATCGTTTTTGATACGCCACTCGACAAGAGTTTTGGTCGGTATTACCCGAGCCATTATTGTGGTGGTATGGGGGACGTGAGGTAGCATTAAGTTCTCCTAATATCCTGTCAGTACAGGAGGCTGAGAGAGAGAATATGTCAAGACCGACATTTCGATGCCTATGCGTATATTTCCATCTTTGATAGCTAGATCCCGGGAAAGGATTGCATACATCAATCTCGATTAGTTCATCAAGGACTCCACATGCAAGATCTACATTCTCGTCTCCGAAACGCTCCTGAAGTTGTGGATGTATGATACGAAGTCCATCTTCATAATTGAAGTTTCGAGGAACCCAGTCCAGGACCCTGACAAGAAAGTTGCGGCATTCTGGTACTGCGTAAGATTTGGGAATCCAGGTTCAGTGCCATGGGTACACTCACGCTCCTCATCCCACCCCTCTCTGGAGAGGTTGTCAGTACCGGAAGTCTTAGGACCATATTCAGCTTCCAGAACTGGCTGATCATCCACTAGGTTTTTTATGGGTGAGTGGCGGACCATGACTGTCTAGTACCAAGGTCTTAAAATAGTGTAAAGAAAGATCATGACGGATTGGTACAGCAAATGAGCGGCAGTAGATAGATATTGCTCTAAGGGACGGCAGATTTGATAATGCTCAGTTGGGTATTAGTACTCATATGCATTAGAAAAGGATCTTTTATGCGGTGGCGATAGAGTCCCAACTTGCTAAGAACAAGCAGCGGCGACTGAGTGAAGAAGGCACGACGCGAACTGAACATGAATGACACGAAGATTCAAAGCGAGAAGACTCAACTGCGAATGAGCACTGGCACCAAGATGTGTTCGATGCATAGCCATCTGAACGGAACACCTCTTTTTGTAACACTCTGGTAATTCATTTTGTAGAAGGCAGTTTTAGCAGTGTCATAAGCACAACTGAACTGACCATGAGTGTTGTGCTTGCAGACCTTTGCTTTCATCCTGGAGACAGCCTTGAGGTCAAAGTCAGGCTTTGCTTCCCTTCTAATTGTTGGAAAAAGCGAAACCAACGGGGACAGGAACACTTATCCTCGAACCACGCTACCGTAGACACGATAAATACGTAGCTCCCTTTCCCATTGTGTCCAAGTCTTCTACCATACTCGGCAACTCAGGCCCGCATAGTTTGCTGGTAATTGCCCTCCGCGGAGAGTCCAGTAGCCTTCCAACATCATCGAAACGCCCATGGTACGTTCCAGTTTTGCAATGGCCCTGCTCACATCCGATACCCATTTGCCACCTCATAGACTCTATTTCCTACCACGAAATGAGAGCGCGACAGCCTGCCTGCAGCCAGTGCGGCGAAAACTTTCGATTCGAGAGAGGCACAATGGTCGCAAGGTAACAATTGAACAAATCCTCTGATGTCATCATTGTTCCTTGATCAGAACTTACCCAATACTATAAACTTCTGGTATTTAGAAGCGATGAAGATTTTGCGGGCAAAAAGAAAGTCTTGATGAGTATGGGCAGTTGAGAGCTCTGTGACTTATTGTGGTGACTTCTGTGATTCCTGTGAAGTACGGACGACTTCCGTGGGTTCCCCCACATCCCCCGGTGGTTGACAACGAATCGACTACGGCGACCTGTATGCACTCCACGTGAATGCCAAGTCTGGAGGCAAGCTTACCTGAACTTAAATGGCTGCCCGCTGTCTCCGTCTCTGCCCAAGAATACCTACCGACTTTACTAGCCGGGCTGTAGGCGGGGCCATGAATTACCATTGCGAGCATCCCCACAGGCCAAACTTCATTTTTGTTCCCCGCAATCGCAATTAGAGAACACCAAAGTTGCCGCGATACTGTTCCGCGCTGCTTAGCGTTGAAAGACACCCTTACTGTGACCGTCACCGTCCACCCGGAAGCTGAGCAAGGCAAGTCGAAACACTGCGCTGACATGCCTCCAAGGCGCCGACGCAAATGCCGTTCGGATTATGGCATTTTGCCTCGGCCTCAATGGCTTCCTGACCTGAGTAGTACAAGAATCTTTCCTTGTCCTCCCCAATTCTCTGTTTAATTGTTGTGTTCTACCATCTTTCCTTACCTTTGCGCTACATTTTCATCACCATCTCCAAGTCCTCGCTAGGGCTGAGAATATCACGTCAAAGATTAGCACGTTATGGACAAGAGTATGACACCTAAGGAGCGCGCGGAGGACGTTGGTAGAACCTCCAACAAATATGACATTGTCATTGTTGGTGCAGGACCTGTCGGTCTCTTGCTGTCTACGTGTCTGGCGCGATGGGGCTACAAGATTAAGCATATTGATAATAGAGCCGAGCCCACGAAGACCGGTCGAGCAGATGGTATTCAGCCCCGATCTTTGGATCTGCTGCGAAACATGGGTCTCAAACCTGCCATCATGGCGCACGAACCAGCAAAAGTATACGAAGTTGCCTTTTGGGACCCTACGAGCAAAGGCATATCGAGAACCGGAACATGGGCGAGTTGTCCAAGCTTCATTGACGCAAGATATCCATTTACCACGCTCCTCCACCAAGGCATGATTGAAAGAGTCTTCATCTCGGATTTAGAGAAGCATGGCTTGGAAATCCAAAGACCGTGGACAATAAAAGGCTTCACGTCTGATGAGAAGGCGAATCCAGAATATCCAGTGGAAGTTGAATTGGAACATGTGGACGGAATTGCAAAGGAGACTGTTCAGGCGAAATATCTCTTTGGTGGTGAAGGAGCCCGCTCTTTCATTCGTGACCAGTTGAAGATTGGAATCAAGCACAAAGATCCAATTGCTCATGTCTGGGGAGTCATGGACGGCGTTGTCCAAACAAATTTCCCAGATATCAAGGTAAGATTTCTGGAACCGTCAGTAGTAGGTCTTAACTGATCATTTTTAGATGAAATGCACAATTCATTCTGACCATGGATCCATTATGGTTATTCCTAGAGAAAATAACCTCGTCCGACTGTATATCCAGATCGCCTCCTCAACCGACAAGGATTGGAATCCACGGAAAACAGCGACGGAAGAAGAGGTCCAGAACTCAGCGAAGAAGATTCTCCAGCCATACGATATCACTTGGGAACGTGTGGAGTGGTATTCTGTATATCCAATTGGACAAGGCATTGCAGATAAATATACTCTCGACCACAGGGTATTCCTCGGTGGTGATGCGTGTCACACCCACAGTGTAAGCCTGTTCACAGCCTGCTGCATCAAATCAGCTAACAAATTTCTCAGCCCAAAGCAGGACAAGGTATGAATACCGCCTTTCTTGATGCGCAAAACCTGGCCTGGAAAATCCATCATGTTGAATCTGGCTTTGCGGACAGATCGATTCTGCAATCTTATGAGTCTGAGCGAAAGCTGATTGCCGAAACCCTTCTGGACTTTGATGCCAAGTACGCAGCATTATTCTCTCAAAAAGCCCCAGCATCTCATCACGTCGAAGCCGCAACAGAAAGAGGCGCAGAAGAGAAGCCTGTGGGAGAAGAAGAAAACGACTTCATCAAGACCTTCAAAGAGAATTGCGAATTCACTAGTGGTTACGGAGTGGCGTACAACCCAAATAACCTCAACTGGTCACCATCACACCCAGCAAAATCGAGCCTCATCAACCCAAAAGGCAGCAAGTCTCGTCCCGGCCGTATAATGATCAATACAAACGTTACACGAGTTGCAGATGCAAACGTGGTACATCTGGAACAAGAAATTCCTGTGAATGGTTCATTCCGAGTCTACATCTTTGCTGGAAAACCATCCGTGACAAGAAAAGCGCTGAAGGATTTTGATAATTATATGAACAAGAAAAACTCCTTCTTCACCTCATATCTGCGGTCAGATCTGGAAAGTGTTAACTTCCACGAGCGACACAACCCACACAGCCACTTCTTCACCTTTTGTACGATTTTCACTGGCAAGCGAAGCAGCATTGATATTTCTCGAGATGTCCCAGAAACTTTGGCTAGATATAAAGACCATATATATGCTGATGATATTTGGGATGCAAAGGTACCAGATGCCACAGCATCTGCACATGCTAAGCTTGGGATAGATACCGATCAGGGCGCAGTTGTAATTGTTAGGCCAGACGGATATGTAGGTGCTGTTGTTGCTCTGACAGAAGGGAGTGGAACGGTTGATGCGCTCAATGAATATTTCTCATCGTTCACATCAAGAGGCTTAGGAGAGGCAAGGCCTCAATTATGATAAGAGTTATGATAGATAGAGTTATGATAGTATTCAGGCTTTGTATATATGTTGAATCAATATAATCATACCAACCACCTTCAAGGAATAGTTAACTGGCTCTGCTCAAAGCACATAATTGCGGGAAAATAGGTCCATCTAAGGATTAATCTCGAAGGAAACTGAAAGTTATCCAACAAACTTCCTGCAAGGCTGTCTACACGTGACCATATAACGACAAGGATATACAAACCTTATTTTATTTCAGCTCCCCGCCACGTCGAGGCTCTGATCATGCAGCATCTTGCCTTCTAGTTCGGTCGATTCTTTGCCCAATTTCTACAGGAAGGGATCTTCGTCACAGTACAACCTCCACTTTACAACTACAGTACCTCAAAAGTGGCTCTGCGCAGCCTCTCGAACGAAGGCCGACGCGCTACGCGCTGTCGCAATCACAAACACAAGCAACATCCAAGCTTAATACGCACCGGAGCTTACAGCTCATCAGATCAACATCGTCCAATCTCCATTTGCATTGAATCACTTGCGGCGGCTAGTAAGTCGTCGCGATAGTCTGTTGATACGTGGTGTAATGGCAACAAAACAAAAGCGTAAAGCTGCGGAGCAATTAACTCCCAACTCAGTAGCTGTCACCCAGCGAGCAAATCCCGTTGAGTCTGTACTGGTATGTTCTTCTTCATGATATGCGCAATAAGTTGAGTCTCAAAATTGTTTGCACAGGTTCGACAATTACCCAGGAGGCCACCCATGATGGATGCTAGGCAGGTGGCGCGATGCGTCTGGCATTGGGTTACTACGTTTCTAGCTATCACGACCTTTTACTCGACAACACATCACAATCAGAACGATGGTGAGTCTACCGTCCTCAGACCTGGATACATCCACTGATTAGTGCTTAGCTGTCACTGAGACTCATGTTCAATCTGCTACCTCTAGAGATGACGGCTCTATCTCCATAAAACGACGAAGGACAAAACGACCAAATAAAACTTCAAAAAATGAATCTGAATTTATTACCGTATCGACGGATCCGTATCGGAAAGGTGGCATGGGCGAACCAGACTTCAGTGGATGTGTAACCGAAGAAGAGAAAGCAAAAAGGCTTGAACTTTTCTGGGAGCCACCGGAATTGATTCGTCGACGACGATGCGACGTAGAACAGTCGGATGAGCACGAACTGGGAGCAGACCATACATTGAGAGAGGGTGAAGGAAGAGTATCTAAAGACGACAACAGGTTCGATGAAGGGGCTCAAGATGTGATTATGACGGACTCTGACGAAGAAGATTACGACGAAGAAGATTATGACGAAGAATCAGTTACGCAGCACTTTGATGGAGGGTCAGACTTGGCACAAGAAAGATTATCTAGTAGTCGAATACAGAAGCCCGACAAGGTCAATTTGGCGGACCATCAAAACGGCAATACTTCCAAAGGACCTCTTGCAAACAGCCGACCAGCGTCCAATCCTGTCAAGTCGGCTGCAAGGCTTATGGATGGACGAGAAAGGTCAGCGTCGAGCACATGGTCGGCGCATACCCTTTCAACAAAATCTGAATTGCCACTTGACAAGACTCCGCAAAGACAGGTATCAATCGAGGAGCAAGTCAAAGCTCTTCTTATAGACGTGTCTCAGCCTGGAGCTAGAGAAAAGCAATATGTCAAGAAAGAAATTGAAGACGACTCGAAGCATGGCTTAGGTCTTGGATCACGGAAGGTCACCATACAGCATCCTGATGAGGCAACACTTGTCCCAAAAGAGGCAGCGTACGACAAAAGCAAGCCGCTAAAAAGCATTCTGAAGAAGGAATCCAAGTACGACTTGAAGAGCGAATTGAATCAAGGGAGACTGCATCTTATACCATCAAAGGACAAGTTGGCTCAACGAGAGGAACTTTTCAGAAGACGTGAGAAGGAAGAGAAAGCAGCACGTGCCAAAGCAAAGAAGGAAGCTCGGTTGCATCGCCGCCATCCAGGCAAGCCTCTTATACAGACATTGGACACGAAATGGGACGCTATGGTGCGTACCGCATGCAGCAATCCAAATACGATAACCACAACACTTCCTGGTCAACCGCTGACAAGTAAGGACTTTGGAACCTTACTTCGTACTAGGGAATGGCTTAATGATGAAATCATCAATGGATATGTGGAATGGGTCGTCGATGCTGCAAATAATGCAGCTAATGCCGACGCAATGGCTTCTGGGGAGAAGCCTGGCACCACACCGAAATTCATTGCGCATAACAGCTTTTTTTATAACATCTTAGATGACCCAAAGAAAGGAGCAAAAACAACTGCGCGACTTATGAAGCGGAAAGGAGCTCCCGGCATATCATTGCTGGACGTTGATACTGTTTTTGTTCCGATTTGCAAATCAATGCATTGGACACTAGGTACTGTTCGACCATTTGCCAAAACCGTTGAGTACTTCGATAGTATGGGAGGTCAACCTTCCCGCTTCTTCCAACTTATGCGAGAGTGGCTTGCCTTCCAGTTAGGAGAGGCATATGTCCCCTCAGAATGGTCTGAGTCATATACCAAATGTGCTCACCAGAGCAATGGATATGATTGCGGTGTATTCCTTTGTACGAATGCTTTCTGTGTCGCTGCCGGCCTGGATCCACTTTGCTATGATGAACGTAATCTGGCGCAGCAACGGAAGAACATAGCGGCGGTATTGATTAATCGCGGGTTTGTCGGGGATTTTCAATGGACCGACGATCTATGAGACCTGGTATCTACCAGACAATCGAGTTTTGAGTATCCGGTTCGCCCGCGCTCTTCAAATTTCTGCAATACACCTATCTGGAGTCCATACATACCGATGCTCTATGATGATATATTTCATGATCGTCAAGATTTGACGCTCAAACTTACCCTTTTTTAACATCACGATGGTGTTTATGGCTTTGGGGTTTTTAGTGGCAAGGTAAATAAGGACTACACACGGTTGACGAGTAATTGGGATAGGCGTTTGTGGTTCAGCATGATACCCGGTGCAGCGAGTCCTACGAGACCCTCACTTCTACGTTTTCTGCATTTCCTTCATTTATTTCTAGGCTGTTTTGATTCACGTAATTCTAGCGCTGCATTGTAAATAAGAGATATGGTCGATAAGGCGACATTTAAAGAGCAAGGCAGCACAGCTTATTTCCACGCCATGGTTAACGTTTATTACCCCTGGTGATCTCTTGGCATGCGCTCGAAGAAAGATATTTAGCCGGCGGCTATTGAACCTGTCCTCCTCAACTGGTGGTTCGAGGTCAGCTACACGCCGCCCCACAATTCTTGTATCTAGTCTGGAGATAATGCGGGCAAGCTGATTCCAGTGGTTCGGCTGAATAAACCAGCTCCATTCGCTGCCTCATCCACTCTACCCATTACCTCAATTGACGGACTTCTGCTCCTGAAACTTAGAATATCGCAGTCTGCATGATTGCTGGAACCATCTTTACCGTCTAGACTCTTCATGCGCATGATTTGCGTATTGTAATAACACCATGGCCATGGCCAAAAAGGCGAGGCAGAGGATAAGCTATGGTGAGCACCCCCGCATACAACGACGTCCGAACGCTGGGAAGTCAATCAAACGCTGATCTTTTTGCGCCCTCCAGTCTTACCACTCGCGAACTCTCCGGGCGGTCATCGTCTAGGTGTCAATGGCCTTGCTGTCGATAGCCAGCATTCTATTTTGTGAGTCCACAGTACAGCGTCGATGATGTCGAAGGGATCTCGGTGCTGACTGATTCCGTGTGCAGGTACTCGGGAGGAAGAGACGGTGCGATTTGCGCCTGGAATCTGGACCTCGATTTGAACAACGAGCCCTCTGAAAACCCTTTCGATTCCCCAGAAGATCCACCTGAGCCAAAGAAGGATAACAGGACGACTTTCAGAGCCCAGACCCAAGCGCACACGCACTGGGTCAACGATATCGTCCTCGCACAGGATAATACTGCGCTGGTATCAGCTTCCTCTGACTTGACCGTACGGCTATGGCGACCATTATCGAACTCAGAAGAGGCTCCGCAGACAATTGGGCAGCATGCCGACTATGTCAAATGTGTGGCCACGCCATATCCTCAAGCTGATTGGGTGGCATCGGGAGGGCTCGATCGAAAGATATGCCTGTGGGATTTGAACGGAGCTGGCAAGAAACTCGAAATCGAAGTCGGAGATGAGGACAAGAGTGAAAAGGGATCAGTGTATGCATTAAGTTGCAGTAGGACGATGCTGGCCAGTGGTGGCCCCGAATCGATTGTCCGCCTGTGGGATCCAAAATCTGGAAAGAGAATTACGAAATTCGTGGGACACACTGACAATGTTCGGGATATTCTGATTAATGAGACTGGCGATACAATAATGACGGCAAGCTCAGATCAGACGATCAAGGTGTGGAGTGTGACTGCAGGACGCTGCATGCATACCCTGACCATGCATAACGATAGCGTATGGTCACTCTATTCAGATGATCCACAGTTGGGCACATTCTACAGCAGCGATAGATCAGGCTTAGTAGTCAAGACTGATGTTCGAGGCACTTTTGGAGAGATGGATGATGGGCTCTCGCTCGCAGTTGCGCAGGAACACGAAGGTGTGAGCAAAGTCATAGCTAGTGGGGATTACATCTGGACCGCAACGTCCAGCTCTTCCATCAACCGCTGGAGTAATGTTGATACTGGAAATGAAATACAATTACCGGAAGCCTACAGACACCACCGCGCTTCTAGCGCCGCCTCAAAGCCGAAACAACTCTCTCCTCCCGAATCAAATGGAAGTTCGAAAAAAGAAATTCCCGCCAAGTCTATTCTACGCATTTCGAATACGGCTAGTTTCCCTGCAGCTGCAATTAGAGATTCTGATGCTGCGACGATGCTATCAGCAACCAGTGGACCCAGGAAGACTTCAGAGACCATCATAGATCCAGACACCGGCATGATTCTCCCGATTAATGCCTTGCCAGAGGAGACAATTGAAGGGCAGCACGGTTTAGTAAAGCATAAGCTACTCAACGATCGACGAAGAGTCTTAACTTTGGATACCGCTGGAGACGTTCTCATGTGGGATCTGCTATCTGTAAGCCTTTCTTTCTACTGTTGCTTTGTATCTTTCACTAATAGATCTCCAGTGTGTTCCAATACAGTCATTTGGAAAGTGTCACCTTGAAGATGTAGAACCTGAAGTCAATACTATGGAAGCCGTTGCGCCGTGGTGTTCTTTAGATACTCGGACAGGTCGACTGGCTGTAGTATTAGAAGAATACAATTGCTTTGATGCTGAAATGTATGCGGATGAGCTTAAGTTGGAGGAGCCTATCGAATTTCGGGAAGATCAGAGAAGTGAGTTACCCTTTCAAAAACTTAATGTCGAAAGGTCTCTTGCTAATTGTTGTAGTCAATCTTGGGAAATGGGTATTGCGACACATCTTCTCCAAGACGATCGATGAACAGATTAAACGAGATGAGGCATACAGGAAGGAGCTCAACGCAAACCATAAGAAGAGCCTCGAAACTAAGAGAGCTAACGCTCCTATGTCTATTCAGATGCCATCGAATTCTGGCTGGCAAGAGAGCTCACCACTGACTCCAAGAGCCAACGGTTCTCAGTATCCAATGACTCCTAGCATGGGTATCGGTGTTGCTACGCCTGCTGCCGTCAATGTCCTTCCAGGCGTACCAGAAGATGGGGCACCGCTGGACAAAAGAACATCGCAGCTGAGTCGTACATCAATCGAAAAGCCTGGAGATTACTTTTCAAGCGCGCCTCTTCCAAGCTCAGAAACAGCCAAACCAGCTGCCACACCTGGCGAGACGCCAACAGAAGCTGTCAAATCGCCAGATGAGAAGGAAGTCAATGGCAAGACTGGTGCTTTTGGAAAAAAGTTCCGAATAGGAATGTCATTTGGAACCAAAAAGCTTGGTCGGTCACCTTCGGTCACGGCCGAGAAGCCAGTCGTTATCGACGAGAAAGCCGAGGAGGAGTCTGAGAGCTCAGAGAGTAACCACGAGAAGGAAGTTGATGACAGCTTTTACGGAATCGTACAGAAAATCCGACAAGAGTACGACAAAGTTCTGCTCGAGAATCCTGAAGCGACTGTCGAGAGTGGTGTGACGCCTAGCTTGCCAAACGAAACACCAGTCTTAAAACCACCTCCAATGACTACTGTCATTATTCAAGAGGAGACCTCAGGTGGCAGTGCAGATCTATACAGAGGTACTGTAGAGACTGTCGGCGAAGATACAAGCCTGATCGAACAAAGAGCACCAATGTGGCTTGGCGATCTCCTATTACGAGTAAGACACCACCTTCTCTCTTTTCACTTCAAATATTGACCTCACTTCTAGAACAAAATTCCGATTAAAGAGCCTGTCAAAGTCTCCTTCGTCCTGCAACCATGGCAAGACCTCCTCCCTAGCATCGCAGGACCTGATGGCAATTCTCGCCTCAATGCCAATCGTATGCTACGGGTAAAGAAGATCCTAGGCTACGTAGCAGAGCGCATTGAAGCGGCGCCAGAAACGCCCGACCCCGATGCACTGCGTCCGGAAGAGTATTTGGAACTGTACTGCTACGATCAGGTAAGATTGATTTTGACAGTGACCAGCTGAAGGAGCAATCAGCTAATCTGAGCTGTCTTTTCTTAGAAATTGCCCATCACGATGAGCCTCGCAACTCTGCGCGCCCATGTCTGGAAAGGTGGTGCAGATGTGATGTTATACTACAAAAGCAACGGCCGTAAGACCATCCAGTACGAAAAAGCCGTGCCAGAAGCGCCTCCTACACCCAACGCCGCAGTCTGAAAACCTCCCTACGTATCCCCACTTCTCTCTCTCCTATGTAGGGCTTGTAGAACCTTTCCTTTCATTGCATTCGTCCACCCGTGTTCAAAATTCTGGATAGAAAGAACAATTGTCCCTTGGATCAGTTATGGTATTGCCTGATTGTTTGCTTGGTGGGGAGAAGTCGTAGTGCGGTATATAGATAATTCATGGCATAGCCTAGCTTAATGGCAAAGAACCTGAGCTCTGTCGGTATGGACATGATTAATCTCAAGTCTTTTGCTCCGTTGAAGTTGCTGCACTTCCATAAATAGAGATTAGAACGAATTTCGTTCTACCCTACTTGATTTACGAGAGGTGAAGAGGATGGCATGAAATGAGTTGAGCGTCTTAGCTCTATATTCCAGTCTATCAAGACTGGTGTTCCTTTTGTATGTACAGGAAATAAGACCTTCTCCGTCCCCGCCAACCCTTTTTTTCCCTCGGCAGACAAAGCAGTAAGCAACAAAGGGTATTTGCAATCCGGTTTTGCTCTGCTATTCCCTTACGAATGCCAGAATTGAGAAATCAAGCCAAGAAAAAAGAAAAGAAAAAGAGGAACGAGTTGTGAAAACCAGAGATGCTCCCTCCCTCTAAGCGCCTTAGATGCAAGTTTATGACAGATAAAAGAAATTCGCGTATTATTAGTTTTCTTCCCTTTAAATCCGCATGCCATTTAGTTTACTCCCATGATGTATTCAGAATGATCGTACTCCGGGTGGTTCCTTCGTCCTCCATGTGGCGCCCAGGTCGTCTACCCACGCACTTTCTAAATCGTCGTCTCGTCTCACATTGCCATGTGCATCCATTGATGTCCGGCCGCTACCTTCGCTACCATTGCCCATAGGCACGCCCTCGTACCTCTGCTCGGGCTGTCGGTCGAAGAAGTACTGCAGTGGCGTATCGGCCCAGAGTCGCTGCCAGCCATTGTTCCCACTAACACCCATGGCATATGCTCGGTCCATTCTGACCAGACCCCGGTAAAAGATGGAAAATACACCAGCGGCAAGGGCAAGACCACCTAGGAGATCAATACGCCAGTGGTGATGCAAGTACATCGTTGCCCAGAATTGCCAGAGCACATAGAATCCGAGCATGTAGAAACCGCGAGTGGAGTAACGAGCGATGAACAAGAAACAACAGACGCTGAAGGCTCCATGGAGTGAGGGGAATGCACCAAATACGAGCGGCGAGGCGTGGAAGGCATTCTCGTAGATATGGGTGCCTAGTACCTTGTCTACCCGTACAAGTCCGGCGGCTGACCCGGGCATACTATAATTTCCTGGAGGAAGCGGATACCCGTATTGATCTCCATACCATGGGGCAGCTGTCGGCAATGCTAAGTGAATCCAAACACCCAAAAGATTCTGGATCCCAAAACACCATCCGAAAACCGACACCACGCCCGGAGAGGCAAAAAGCCACAGCCAGAAAGCAGCCAGAAAGGGGGATACAAAGTGCAGCACTCCGTAGGAAAGCCAGGAAATCACATCCAAAATCTCAAAAAACTCGTGGGTGCCCGCGTGCAGGATATTCAGAGCGAAGCAGGGTAGAGCTGCCAGTATAGAAAGTCGTGGTTTACGCGTGAGCGAGTACATCCATACATAACCGATGGCTGCGAACACACATTGGAGGAACAGTCCTCGCAGGGTGATGTCGAAAACTATGTGATCTTGCGCCTCGAGCCAGTTCACGTCAATCTCGGGTCGAATTGCAGGATTTATTCGCCAGGCTACAGTACACAAGCCGCCGGTCAGTACGCATGATCAAACACACGCCGGCAAGGCGGAAAGAGGAATGGTGGGAGAGGATCTATTCACCATTCTTGAAGGTTGTAATCCAGATCAGGATGAAGGTCATGTTAATGAGGATGTGCCTCAGCAAACCAAAAAATGAGTGTCTGTCATTGTATGTCACTGTCAGTCCATGGTTGGTAGCAAATAGCCCTCGAGCCTTTGGAGGGGAGAGAAGGAAGCCTGCTCCTAGGTTGTGGCGCACAGCAACGTACCGATTGAGCAGAGTGCGATAGATGTGAAGGAAAAAGCGTCGAACGAGATCCACAACACCCTTCATGATGGAAGGGCCGCTCGAGAAGTCGGCGCGGCAAAAGACGAAGACGAAGAAGGGCGAGAAGAGAAGGGAAGAAAATGAGCTGGAAGGAGTGAGGTATACAAAGGAGAGATGGGGCAGAGGACAGCAGCACGACAGGCCTTGGAGCTCGGCATGGTATTCAGGTCCAAGACCAGTAGGCAGACAGGCAAGCAAGCAAGACCGATCAAGCAGGAAATTCAGATGGGGCTAATTGGCCTGCAGGAAGGGAAGCGACACACAGGAATACGGAGAAGACAGTAGGGAAGCATCCAATGCTGATGAAACGAGCCAATGGCTGCGGCCGAAGATAGCAGATAATGAGATGATAGATTACAGGACTCCTAATTTGGAACCCGTACAGTGCAGACATGGGTGGAGTCGGCTGGGATTTTTACTTTGCTTGGTTCTGGCGCTGGGTCTGACGTGGGAAATCTCTGGTGGGTGTTTTCTGGTGGCTGTCGCCTTCCTTACGGTACGGCCACTCCTACTGCCACTGCGACTGGCACGGAATTGCGCGTGGATGATGCGGACGTCTCTTCCTGCGCCGCCGCCCTTACATGGATATGGGTATGGAGATGGGCCTGGATATGGGATGGGATGGGATGGGTTCGCTTCGCCGAGCGACTCTGTCGTGTGCCTCGCTTTCGTTACGGTGTACTGGCCATATATACGAATCGACGAGGGAGTGCGCATTGAAGTTGACCCCGGCTTCTCAGCCTTTTGGCAAGACAGGCCTACCATTCCAGTACCGCCGATCTTCTCCATCCCCGTTTCGCGTCGCCGTATTGTGTACGAAGCCCAGTACGTAAGGCTGCTGCTATGGACGACTGCCGCGAGTGCCATAGTACAGAGCGATTACGACCATTTGCAAAGGATTTTAAAAGGGGGAGGGGGTTTTACATCACGTGCACTCTCGCTTGGTACTTTCGTACGAAAGTACCATTGCATTTCCCTTCCTCCTGTCCATCATGCATGCAATGCCTTCCACGCGAATCCTGTACTATTGCTGACGGCAGCCTTCTACCTACATACCTGGTGTTACGTGAGGCACACTGCTGTCTCCTGTGCTGTGCCCCCGTGCGCTGCTTTGCAAGGTGCCTCCTCCTGTTGGAATTGAAGAGCAATGCTGGGCACGGAACGCTGTGGTGGTTTTTCACCGAACTGACTTCACCATGAAGTCATCTCGCTTTTTCGTATACACTAGATCCGACGCCACACCACGACTTGGGCAAAGTTTGTTCCCCATCCCGACTCTATTATACTTCCCCACCGATCCGGAAGGGACGGTGCTACATCTAGTGGACAATATTAGACAGCCTATGCTATACTTGTGCTGTAGGGGGCTACTCGAATATTGTTACGGACACATTCTGACCCGAAATCCCGATATAAGATGAAATTGTCTGTTGTCTGATTCTGCGGAAGCAGCCTTCTTTCGGACGTGGCTTGCGCCGGCGCTTGCTGCCACTCCGCGCCTCAGCCGTCATTGTTCTAAGTATGCATTTCATGGAGCTAGAACACGCTATTCTGACTCGGGTAAGCACCGCGTACACTATCAATTGTGGCATCATTGTGAAATTCCATGTCTCATTGAGGATTGCCCCGAAAGCTTGGCTCTAGATACAGTTTTAACGTTAATTAACCTCTCCAACTCTGGTGCAACCATTCTCGGGATGAACAGATCCCGGATCACGTGTTGCTGTGGATTTATTTTCATGTTGGTGTTGGTAGCAGTTCTCGTTATAGTTCACGTCTAGGAACCCTGGGACAAATATGTAAGCGTCTCTGCTTCAATTTGCATAATGGCGTCATGACTGAAGGCATGATATTTATTTCTAAAGGCCCGATGCGTGCCTCCAAGCAATGTTAAGACAAAGCAGAATTTCTACAATTCGGAAGATCAATGGTGGCAAGGTTTTTTTGACTGCGATCTTTATACTAGGGAAATGAGAAGTCATTAGAGCAGATAGTAATAGCATACCGTGCAGATAGTGTCGTCAAAGGTTCGTCCGTGACGAGCCTCAGCACCTAAGGCTGCTGCTGTTCACATCGCACCGAAAGGAAAGGCACAAACGAAGCTATTAGTCAGCATATTTTCTTCGCGTCCACAAAAGTCGCGTAGTCTTTCCTCCCACCCACCAAACCACAACCTCATAATGGCAACTCCAAGTCAAAGTAAGTACGTGACGCTTGTCTCGAATGACGGGTTCGAGTTTGTCGTTCTTCGTGAGGCGGCTTGCGTCAGTGGAGTCATCAAGAGGTCCCTAGATCCCAAGAGTTCGTAACGCCTGCGCTCTCTGCTTGCCAGCCAGTACTGACCCGGCTCTGCAGGTGGCTTTGCAGAGTCTGCTGCAGGACGGGTAACGTTCGATGAGATCAAGTAAGTACGGGAGCTTTGAACATGGCTCAAGGCAGCTTTTTATCAAATCCACGACCCAGCACGGAGCAGTCGATGATGGAAATCAAAAGCTTTTCATAGCGACAGACCCTCTCTACTCTCCAGCAGAGCAGTGGAGCTGGATGGCACCCTTTACACTTGATCTGAGCACTGCTTGCTGCCGTTGCATGAGAGCATGCTGAGCTTTCGGAATCTGCGAGGAAGTCTTTGCACCAAATGCAGACGCTAATGTCTACGCAGCGGAATTGTCCTAGAGAAGGTTGCGGAGTACTTCTACTACAACCACAAGAATCGGAATCGCGAAGATGTTCCTGACATGGAGATTCCACCTGAGTTGTGCCTCGAGTTACTGATGGCGGCTGATTTCCTGGATAGTAAGTCTCTTCATATAAGCTGCCAGGACTCTTACTTACATCTTCGTAGCATAATTGGCTCCATAGAACTATATGATTATGATGCGAAACTGAAGGCGTTGGAGGCTGTTCGGCTGAGCCAAGGTTGGCTTGCGGCATAGGCGTTTGGCATACATTGCGTTGAACGAAGTTAATGATAGTTGATTCCAGCCTTTATCCACGTCCCTCGAATATCGCAGCAGCATGAAGTAACATGTTCGACATTCCACCCTAAGCATATGCATCCATCTCCTCTTCACTATGGGTTGGATGTCTAACATGTGGTGGTAGAGCTATCTTAAGTCCCTTGTACAGTTGTATTCAGCCTCTTCTCTCCCAAAGGGTGTGGTTTAACTCAACGGATATATACCAACGCTGTAATAGCGATCAAATGCGTATGAGATTAACAGCCACATGAACGAGGGATTCTATTTCACTGGTCATGATCTTATTCGAAAAGATGTGAAGTTTGGAATTTCGTTTCTATTTATTTCTCAGTAACAACTCAAAGCTATCAGCTATTTCTGCAGTCAATTTATATATCGTGCCTTCGAGTCTTTTTCAGACTTTTCATGATTGTAGATGTTTCTCTGAAGTCAAACTATATTTTCCTACCGACGCGATGCCCTTCGGGAAACTCTGGTACCCCACTTTCGGCACGTTCCCTCTACGAGGACGGGGAAGTTCATACCCACGCGGGCAACAAGAGGAAGTCAAACGATAGGTGAATCGTAGATGTTTGCGATAACGGCACCAAAAGTCCGCTATCAATTACTTTATGGACTTATTTTGCTTCTCTAAGTATCCCATTCTTGTGTCCTAGGCCACTCTCCTTAAGAACGCCACTTCTACATCCTTCATCTGTCTTTCAATTATCACATCACATACAAACGCTCAATATGGGACAACATTATAACGAAATAGCTGCTATTGCTATAGCTAGAAGGGATGCAGCTCTTCCAAAAGAGTATATGCTCCCTTCGGAGGCATTAAAAGACTTGCCTCAAAATCTCACCACCGTACCAGAGTCATCAGGACATTTCACGGCTGAGGAACTTGAGATTACCAACTCAGAAGCAGACACGATCCTCCTGAATATTAAGAACAAGAAATGGACATCTCTTAAGGTGGCCGAGGCATTCTGTAAAGCTGCAGTCGTCGCCCAACAATTAGTTTGTTGTTTCGAGCATATTCCTAGGTTGCCATACTAACCAGAGCTTCAGACAAACTGTTTGACGGAGATCCTTATTCCAGAAGCTCTTGCCAGAGCCAAGTTCCTGGATGAGCATCTCGAGAAGACTGGTGAGGTCATTGGTCCTCTACATGGACTGCCTATCTCGCTCAAGGACTGCTTGATCACGCCTCCTCATCCATCTTCTATTGGAATGGCATGTTATGCAAACGAGGCCACTTCTCCAGATGAGGAGACCATTCTCGTCACACTCTTGGCGAAACTTGGTGCAGTTTTCTATGTCAAGACTACGACTCCAACAGCCATGATGATGATGGAGACTATCAGTGCGGTGTGGGGAGAAACGAATGGTGCTTATCACAGCGGCTGCAGCCCTGGAGGCAGTTCCGGAGGTGAAGGTGCCTTATTAGCTATGCGGGCGAGTCCTCTGGGTGTAGGCACAGATATCGGAGGCTCAATCCGCATCCCTTCTGCATTCAACTATCTCTACGGACTCAAGCCAACATTTGGACGTTTTCCAGTCTACGGAGCCAAGTCAGGAATTACAGGACAAGATTTCATCTACTCCAACAATGGACCGATGGCTCGATCTCTTGATGCTTTGAAACTTTACTGCGCCGCCGTTCTCTCCGACTCAGTCAAGCCATGGCTGTATGATCCCAAATGTCTTCCCGTGCCATGGAGAAGCGAATCCCAGATTACCCCCGCAGGTCGAAAACTGCGGATTGGAATTATTTCTGACAACGATGGACAAATTAGCGTACACCCGCCTATTGCTCGCGGTCTCGCAATTACCAGAGCAGCACTTGAAGCTGCAGGTCACGAGGTCTTCGATTGGTCCCCAGAAGACCATCCCCAGATGACCCACGAGCTCAATACTTCCTTCCACACCCTTGGAGGAGCTGCTATTATGGGGTTGACAAAGGAGAATAGTGAACCTGTATATGGTAGTATGAAAAACTATGAAGCTACTTTTAACAAAGGCGAAGGTGGAACCTTGGGTCCTACTAAGATGAGATCAATGATCACAACTAGAAATGCTTACCAGAAGAAGTATTTGGATAGATGGACTGCAACGGCCACGGCTGATAAGGCACCTATGGATATCATCCTCCTACCTTCTTCGCCATGGACTGCCCCTAAGTTGGGACTTACCCAAGAAGTCTTCTGGGTGAACTTCACTGGTGTTTTCAACCTTTTAGGTATGTCAATCTATCCTTCAAACCTCCTTGCAAGAAATCCCCAATGCTGACAAACTAATCTCTGCAGATTACCCAGCGTGTACACTCCCCGTCACATTTGCAGACAAGGTGAAAGATCCCAAGCGGCCTGCAGAATGGAAGCCTTTGAATGCGGAAGACAAGATCTTGCAAGACGGCTATGACCCAGAATTTTACCACGGGACGCCGATTACCTTGCAGTGTGTGGCGCGAAGATTCGAGGACGAGAAGTTATTGGAGTGCGTTGGTATTGTTGCTGATGTGCTGAAGGCTGCTGGTATTTCATAGATTGGTTTGGGTGTGATCAATTAGATTCATCTGAGCTTTAAGCATAGAAATTTGTACCATCTCTCTGTATCGGGGGCACACTTTAACGAAAGTCAACCTTGAGCCCAAAGTTCATATAATAGAACGCGAGAACCTCCAAGTTCAATGTATAATAAAAAGGTGTGTGTATTACACCTAATTACCTTCAATTCTGCTCTCTTTGCTTGCTGCTAAATGGTAGGGCAGGGGAAGTGGGAGAGGGAGATCACGCCAGGCCCAAACAGTAAGCCATTGCCGAGGGCCTTCAGAGTTCCCCGCACTTGCCCGCAAAGACGACCGACATCGTTAAGCTAACTCCATCTCGGCTTCCCATAACAAGCTGGCCCAGCTAGAGTGGAAACATCAAGCGGAGAAAGACATCATGCTCTCCCACTATTGTCCGTGTTCCGGAATGGACTTCTGTCCTCCTTAATCCTCTCCAATTGCTCTTGTGAGTATTTATATAGACTCTGCATTGGCTCTTCAAGATAGCTCGCTAGGTCCTCCTCCAGTCCAGCTATACTTTCAAGATGGTCTCCCCCGTTCGTGTTGCGCCCTCGGTAAGTTAAAACAACCCTCTGGCTAGGAAAGGAGGGTTCTAGCTGACAGTGTAGGCGGCGACGAGAGCAATGAACCTTCTCCGGACCGTGACATATACTCATCCACCTTCCTGTCCATGCCATGGCAATCCTGCACATCACCACCACCACAAACCAAGCCGTGGTCTCCTTGCACAAACGAAACGGAACCTACAGCGGAACTATGCAACACCAGTTGACACAACGCGGCAGAAGGAATACGCCTTTGAGATGGCTGCCTCTTCTATTCGCTATGGTCCTGGCGTCACGAAAGAGGTCGGCATGGACTTCAAGAATATGGGTGCCAAACGAGTGTGTGTGGTAACAGATAAGACGGTTAGGGGGTTGAATGCTATGAAGCAAGTCGAGGAGGGCTTAGCAAGAGAGGGTGTAGAGTTCACTATTTATGACGGCTGTAGGGTTGAGCCGAAAGACAGTTCGTACGTACACCCACTACAAAAAGAGTATGGAACAAAACCCATTGATTAAACCTTAGGATCAAAGACGCAATAGCTTTCGCCAAGCCATACCAACCTGATGCATTCCTTGCTGTCGGTGGTGGATCCGTCATCGATACTGCTAAACTCATGAATCTGTATACCTGCTACCCAAACGCCGACTTCCTCGACTTTGTCAATGCTCCACTTGGAAAGGGTCTCCCAATTGACAAACCCTTGAAACCTTTGATTGCAGTGCCGACAACCGCAGGTACGGGTTCTGAAACCACCGGTACAGCTATTTTCGATTTGGTCTCTAAACGAGCAAAGACTGGTATTGCCCACAGAAATCTGAAGCCGACCCTCGGAATATGTGATCCTCTGAACACTCGTACAATGCCTTCTGCTGTGCATGCGAGCTCTGGTCTTGACGTACTGTGCCATAGTCTGGAGAGTTGGACCGCTATTCCGTACTTTGAGAGGACTCCCCGGCCGACGAACCCTATCAACAGACCTGCCTACCAAGGTGCCAATCCTATAAGTGATATCTTCTCATTGCAAGCTCTTAGGAGTACCGTAAAGTACCTCCCTAGAGCTACAAAGGATCCGGAAGACTCTGAAGCCCAGAGCCAAATGTTGCTGGCTGCTACGCTTGCTGGTGTTGGATTTGGAAATGCAGGTGTGCATTTGTGCCACGGTAAGTTGACTTTGCAGCAGTAATGCCTTTCGTCTCCTATCAATTCTCATGTTTCGGGTGTGGATGGATGTGGAGGAATCTTAACCAAATTCCGGAGAAGTATCTAATTCGAGATAACAGGAATGTCCTATCCAATATCCGGACAAAATCCAGGTTATAAGCATGCTGGATATCAGGTCGACACGCCAATTATTCCACATGGTGTTTCTGTTGCAGTTTCAGCACCGGCTGTATTCCGATTCACTGGGCCCTCAAATCCCGAACGTCATCTTCAAGCAGCTGAGGCCTTCGGAGTGGACATTTCAAATGTGAAAAGAGAAAGTGCCGGCGAAGTCCTTGGAGAAGCCCTGACGAAGTTCCTTGCAGACCTGGGAGACCAACCAAAGGGCCTCAAGGATCTTGGATTTACCAGAGAGCATTTGGACGACTTGGTTGAAGGAACGATTCCTCAAGCGAGGGTGTTGATGTTGGCTCCTGGATTAGCCGAGGAGGTAAATGAAGAACGAGAGCAGCTGAGGAATCTGTTTGAGAATGCAATGACTCATTGAATTTAAGGCATGAGGTATAAAGGGGAGAATCGAATATTTTCAGGGGTCATCTGTATCATAGGCACGAATTCACCTTCTAGGAGGTCTCCTAAGCGAGCTAGCGCCTAAGTTGAATCTACCAACTTCCACCTATCCTAAAGTACAAAGTTGCTTGTACCTACCTGTTGATTATTGTCAAGCCCTCTAATCTAACGTCTAAATTGTATATAGCAATAAAATTGAAGAAGGTGCTTTAGTAATTTTATAGGAACAATACTTTCTAATGACTTAACTTAGTATAGTGCTTCTAATATCAGTAGTTTTCTGTTTTCAACAAATAAATAATACTAATTAGTTAAGCTAGTCTTATATACTCTTCTGAGGCTTAACACTTGACTTCAATATATCGTTGTAATTAGGGTTGAACTATACTTTTACCGCTTGACTTCGATGTAGTAATTAAATGAATCTTTGTCGTTCTATTTTTCAATGCTTCTTCAAACTTGTCGTTATAAATTAATTCAAGAAATATACCTTACCTTTGTCGCTTGGCTTTAACATAGTAGCTAAGTTGAACTTAGTCATTCTAGGTTCTAATACTCCACTTCAACTTTGTCGCTATGAATTCTTTCAAGAAATATACCTTTGACGGTTGACTTTAATATAGCGACCAAGTTGAACTTAGTCGTTCTAGAGTATTTTAAGAAATATATGTACCTTTAGCGCTTGACTTAAATACAGCGATCAAGTTGATCTCAATCGTTCTAAGTTTAAAATACTCAACTCCAACTTTGTCGTTGTAAATTATTTCAAGAAATGTACCTTTAGCGCTTGACTTGAATACAGCGACCAAGTTGATCTCAATCGTTCTAAGTTCTAAATACTCAACTTCAACTTTGTCGTTATAAATTATTTCAAGAAATGTACCTTTAGCGCTTGACTTGAATACAGCGACCAAGTTGATCTCAATCGTTCTAGTTCTAAATACTCAACTTCAACTTTGTCGTTGTAAATTATTTCAAGACATGTACCTTTAGCGCTTGACTTGAATACAGCGACCAAGTTGATCTCAATCGTTCTGAGTTTCAATATACAACTTTCAACTTATTCCTTTATTTCGAGAACTGTACCTCTATCGCTTGACTTCAACTTAGCGACCAGAATCAGTACAGTAAGTACTCTATACTTGGCGACTACAGCTAAACCTATCACTAACACAAACCAAGTCGTCTACAATGGCTCCCTCTGATATCGACGACGAGTTTGAGATCGTCGAACCTGGAATGTAAGTATATCTCTTTCTCTCTCCTTTGAACTGACACATATTTACACATATGCTTGCGTACGCGTATACACCCTTACACAATCACTTCACAAGTTCTTCACATCTTCGATCTAGCTTCTATCGCATCATATCACCTCATATCACATTCACTGACAAGCATGCTATCTTACAGCTCATCTATAGCCAATGGCGCCGCACCACTTCCACCAACTCCGCTGCCTCGCTGTCCAAACGAGTACAACTCCTGCTACCGCAACCCGCCTGCAAGCTTCAATCCCAGAAACTACACAACCCCAGCTCGCATGCCCGCTCTGCGCACCGGCGAAGAGCTCATCCACGTCAGCCAATGCAAGCCCTGCACCGAGCACGACTCCTGCATTGTCATCAACCACTCCAGCGGCAAGATCGAGCACCTCAAGAACCACATGCAATACAACCCCGAATGGGCACGCCGCGGCAATTTCAGTATTGCAAGAGCGCTAGAGCGCGTTGTCCCAGGAGAGGCAGACAGCCGCCGTGAGCGGGAGGGTGAGGGTGTGCGCGCGCACGTCAGGTTCGCCGAAGAACTACTCGAGAAGACAAGAGATACTGCAAGCAGAGCTGCGCGCAGTGGCATGCGCTCTGTAGTCAATAGTACAAGCAGAATCCCAAGACTGGTGCGCCAGCACGCTTTCAACGCAAAGTACGACCGCGCTACTACTACTGCTGCAGTTGGTACTGCTACGGCAACGGCGGGGACAGGCAGGAGTGGACAAGAGGCAAATCACCGAAATACAGTCAGCGAGCAATATAGCAGCCGCGCCTCTCTCAACGACCAAGACAGACTTAGGCGCTCACGTTTACATGATCGTTCAGATTCACGTTCAGAAACTTTCAGTTATCTTGTGGATCATTACCCTGGCCTGGCGCATGTGAACGATGGAATTAAATTCAGCGACCCAATCTCAGATGATGAGGAAGAAGAGGAGCGGGATTATTCTAGCATGTCTGCGGGACAGATCTTGAAGCGGCCCACTAGTCTTGAGAGCATAGATGGAGGATTCTCTGTTGTTTCACGCTCAGAAGCTAGACTTACAAGTGAGAAGAGTTAGAAGTAGTGGTCTATTATCAAGGGAAGGAAGGAGATTTGTCACTATCTAAGGGAAAGGGACAGGACAAAGGAGATACAAAATTTGAGTCGGACATAGTGTAGTTGAGGTATAACGACTATACCTGTACAGGTGATTAAGATACCCTAAGTCGTTTAGACTTCTCCTTAGCGATCACCTCTGTCTTAGCGATTTAGAGCAATAGAGAGTTAATAATTCAATTCATTTCTCTTGTTTAATAGACTAATCTAGTCATCTAAACTACTACCTTTGTCCTAGCGACATAAGGGACAAGTACTCTATTCTGTTTCTAGTTTCATATATATATATATATCTAACAACTAGTATTTAATGTAGAACGACTTAAATAAACTCTACGATTAATACATAAGGCAAACGACTAATATAAAGTAGGTAACTAACATCTCATAACTACTATATAAGATAGAACGACTAAAATAAACTCTACAATTAATTTACAAGGTTTGACAAACAAAGTGAACTGAACGACTAACAAGTAGGATTAACCACTGTAAAACAGTAGGCGATTTGTAAATAGCGACAAAGAGCTACCATGAAAGACGTTGTAGTAGAGAATACTTAACACCTGGGAATAGTTAAAGTCTCCTTTGAGATATCATGGGAAATGCATGAGCTTAATAGTTAAGATTCAAAATATTTCTATTCTCATTAGGGATAGAAGGTAATGTACAGCGAAAAAGGTATTACAACGATATTTCCATGTCTCCGGGCCCTAATATGCTGCACTTTGCCTGTAATAATCCTGTGGTGACCCTCCTGGCGGAGCACTTGGTCCGCTGGGAGCTCTTGGTCGTGCTTGTCCTTCAGAACTGCCAGGTCTCTGATATGCCTTATATTGGGCCTGGCTTGGTAAGTTCGCTCTTGCATCTGCTCCAATCACTGGGTAGCCTGCCCCACCAGTCATTTGAACAGGACTTGGTGCTTGGCCTGGCGGCTGTGGTGGTGCGTAGCTGGGTTGTTGTTGATGCTGTGATGGTGGAACGTACGCGTTGTATTGTTGAGGAGGTGGTGGTTGATTTGAAGCTCCTGCGGCTGCATATGGGTTAGGCTCCTCTTGTGAATATACGGATGCGCTGTAAGCGGAGTTTGGTTCTGGTGCCACAGGAGAGTCAAATGACTGTGAGGCTAGCTCTTGAGGATGTGCATAAGTGCTCTGAGGACGGTGGCCGGTCTGCAGTGGAGCAGGGTATGATGACTGCGGGTACTGATTTGGAGGAGGTGAGTTCGTGTGCAATGGTGCAGGTTGACTCGCTGATGGAATTCGCTGTACCGGGTCCCGGGGTGGTCCACTTGGTCCACCTGGTCCACCTGGCCCTGTCTGCTGGGGTACTATGTAGAAAGGTGCAGGCTGGTTTCGTTGTGGTGCCGGGTAGCCTGGTGATGCTGTCTTTTGTGGATATTGCTGCGCAGGCTCTGTTTGGAATTAGCAGCGAAATATTTAACATCGACTGGATATTAATACCTTGTTGAGGCGTTTGGTTGTAATACTGGCGTTGAGGTCCTGGCTGACCAGCTTGTGGATGTGGCTGGGGAGGATAACCACCGTAACCTTGAGGTGGTCCTTGGGGACGGCCATACTGGTAAGAGGGCTGTGAAGTCATCGACGCATCTAAAAGGTTTTCATAATCCCGACATGACTTGATGAAACGCTCATTGAGTTGTGTAAAATCATCTGTGTTAAGTTAGCGTTGCACTAGCTTGTGATTCAGGTTGCTTACCCTTCTTCTGAGAGTATTTTCCGATCAGCTCGATGAGCTTTGGTCGAATCGCAAGTGTGGAATGGTAGAGTTTCTGTAGATATTAGCATTTCCACATCAACATAGATCGATCCACATACAGTAATCTCCTCATTGTCTCGAGCATTCATGTCCGAGCTTGAAGTGCTCAACAAGGTAAGTAACTTCTCCACATTCTTGATCTCTGCAAAAACTTCGGCCTCCATTTGCGCTTCTCGATGTAACTCATCCGGCGTGGGGTCTGCCAACTTCTCCACATAGTTAAGAGGAAAGATACCAGTCTGACCGCGTAAAAGCCCCTTCCACCAATCTTTATAAACAGACTCGATGACCGCAATCACATCTCCCTTTCGGAAGTTCAGCTCATCTGGATCAGTCGCTTGGAAATCGAATAATGCCCTCACGCGGGAGACAGTAGCTGCGGTTGTTCCGGATGGTACTGGCTGCTGTGGCGCAGCGGCTTGTGTTTGTGAAGATCCAGCTGAAGGACCAGCTTGTGCCTTTGCAGGCCCGGGAGTACCTTTGTCTTGGATTGATAACTTTAGTGCCATCTGCAATTCCTCCTCTTCCTTCTGACGATCCACATCCGTAAGTCTGCTCTTCTGCGGTGCGGAAGGTGGATGGAGGTTCGGGTTCTGGCTCTTGAGCTTATGATATTGGTCATTCATGATCCCGAGATCTGGATCCTTAAACATCTCGGCCCATTCTTGCATTCGTTCCAATATCTTGGCCTTGACCTGCTGGTGAGTATTTCGGTCGTTGGCTAATCGTAGCAGGGCATCTGTAAACGCTCTCGAGGCCAGCTCCCTATGCATCTTTGGTCCACAATTCTGACTGAGTGCATTCGCAAGCTATTAAATATGGTTAGACAGTAGATTCCAGGATATTGCCACAAGACCACGCACCTCTAAGGTATATAGCTGAACATTGGCGTTCCGGTGCGCCAGTCTCTTGATCATGCTCGCCACGGCATCTTTGGCGCCGCTATCCTCCCCGGTCACCTTGTCGCAGACATCCATAATATACTCCCAGTTCTCCGAGGTCAGGTTCTCGTCGGTCGCCTTGGCTAGAGAGAGGCAGAGTTAGCAGGACGTTCCAAAGAGCCCAGCCTTGGCAGAAGCTTCCTCAAGCTCCATCCAAGCCCATTGCATAGCGACGACTTACCGACGACATCGTCGAAGGCGTTCTGCTGAGCGCGAAACATGCTTGAGAGGAAACCAGCAGATACAGGGGCGGGTATGTATTCTGGTGTTGTGATGTTGAGACGTGGAATTCGAGGGTTTGGGTTGATTAGATCTTGAAAGGCTGGTGGTTGAATGACGCCCGACAGCTCCCCTCCTAGTTTAGGTTGGCGGCCGATGACCCAATCAGTGCGAGGATGCCTGGAATTTAAGCAGTGTTGCGTATGGAGCACACGCGCCACGATCGCATAGCAGTTCGTTCCTCGCTCAACCGCTCCATCACCGCCTTCTCGACTCGCGGTTATATAATTAATTAACTTGGCGGCAGCTTGGGGAGGACTTCGTTAGGCAGCAATTCTTTATATAGAAGTTTTTGTGTGTTTCCATGAAAGTCAACCTTTTGACGAAAGCATCCTATTTCTCATGTAGGTAGTTTACCACGTATCAATCAGTTTTTTGCAATGTTCAGAAGTAGTCATATTGGCCTAGATGCCACAAACAGCTGTATTCAAGTGCAGTATTCCCCAGACTGTGACGGTAACCAGCATCACAAACTCATGTATACTACGAAGTACATAACCTTGGCCCCCACCATTACGACGCTTTCATACTCGAACAGCCATTTACCTCTCACCATTTCATCCAGAGTCTTTTGATTGCGCCTCTAGGAACCTACGCACTCCTAGAACACTCTCACCACACCTTTCTATTCTAATCGCTTTCCTAACCTCTAAAATGGCCCCCATCACCACCAAAGACTGGTACAAATCAGAATTCCTAGTCTCAACCTCCCGGCCGCTCCTCCAACCCGGCACCATCAACCAGTTCTTCGACACCGACGCTATGTACTGGACGAAACCCCTCCCAGAAGATATGTTAAAGAAGATGCTAGACAACAGTCTCTGCTTCGGGCTCTACGAGTTGCCCAAATCCTCGGCAGAGATAGCCGGTAGGCATACATACCCAGCGTTCTCGCGGTGAAAATAAGCATGAAAACCATCCTCATTCTATTACACGCCATAAAACTCAAAAACAATTAAAGCAAAACATGGCAGTCCTAACAAATACCGCCCCCTTGCAGGTCGCGCCAACCCTAAACAGATCGGCCTGGCACGCTTAGTCACGGATGAAGTCTCGTTCGCATATCTGACCGATGTATACGTGCAGCCAGAATATCAGGGCAAGGGCCTTGGGAAATGGCTGATCCAGTGTGTGGATGAGGTATTGATGTCATGGCCGCAACTCAGAAGGGCGATGCTCGTGACGAGTAACGGTGGCAAGTTTTACAAGGAGGTTTTGGGCATGAAGCAGTTTGTGTCGGGCATTGAGGTCTTTTCTAAGAAAGGTGCTGGGTCCGTTTTGAATGAATGAGCTAGGAAGATGGTTGTTCAGAGCTGGTTATGTTTCCATTATGGTGAAAGCTGCTTGGAAAACACTCAAGGGTCTGCCTTATTCTTACAGACTTGTCGTGGTCGCTTCTGCAGTATTTGGCTCAGTGAGTTTTTCAATGGTAAGAAAGCCAGTACAGGTTCGGTTTTGAAGGCATTATTATTTTTATAAATAGCTACCACTTTCCAAGTAAATGTACCGTAGAGAGTAGATTATACCATCAATCTAGTCGCTATGCAAAACTCCCGTTCGAAAACCCAGGGCAAGCAAAAAACGCCAAAAGCCCTGACCCAGAAATTCGGAATATATTAGGAGCAGTACTTCACGAGGCAGCCTTTGCTGTCTGCTGATTTGAAACCTCTCGCTGCATCTCTAAATCAATCACGGAGCTGTTCTTCTCATCAATATCGTTGCCCTGCTTCTCAGAGACATGTTTATCGGCATCTTTCTCTTGCTGCGCTTGCGTCTCTACATCACTCTCAGCACCGCCATTAGTCATACCGCTACTGTTCGTCGTCTCTTGAGCCTCCTGCTTTTCTTTCTCAACCTCTTCGGGTCGTTTGAGACCATTGTCCTTGATCAGGAAACACAACAACAAACAAGCACCCATGATAGGTACCCAGACGGTGAATACGCCGTGTGAGGCTGTCATATATGCATCGAGAACTTCCTTCTTCTGCACAGCTGTCAAAGAAGAGAGATCTGGGGCGCGGAGGATCGAAGCTAAGATTTCGGGTTTGAATCCTGACGGCAAGGGAACAGAGAATGCATCTAGCCGCTTTCTAAGAACATTGGAGAAAACTGCTGATGAGAGTGCCAATCCGACTGAACCACCAAGAGCACGTAAGAAGTTACGCACACTGATGACAACTGCTCGATCCTGTTTGCGGGTGTGTGCTTGAGCGGCAATCAGTGTTGGCTGAAAGACGTTGCCCACGCCCGCACCTTCGATGATGAGGAAGATGACAATCTGCCAGCGCGGCGTTGTGCGCGTAAAAAGCAGGATAAGCCCGCTTCCTAAGGTCCATAGACCATATCCGAGCCAGATAATCTCGCCGTATCGTTTTGTCCGGGATATATATTGTCCCGAGCAGATGGAGAAGAAAGACTGACCAGCCACGAATGGAATTGTGAGAGCAGCTGAAAGAAGTGGTGACCATTGGCGCGCATTCTGATAGTAGATAGGCAGGTAGTATAGATGCGAGTAATACACGATCCCAAAAAGAAAGTTTTGCAGAAGGATGGCGAAGATTGCTGGGTTCTTGAATAAGTGCAAAGGCATCATGGGCATAACTGCAAATTTCCATTCCACGATGACGAATGCAACTGCAGAGATTGACCCTAGGGTGAGCATAGAGATTACCATGGGACTGCTCCATACGAAGTAAGTTCCACCTCCAGAGATAGGAATTAGCAGTAACAAGATGGCAATGGAACTGAAGACTACACCCCATACATCTATAGCCTTGATCTTGTCTTGCAACTCTCCATGTACTTTGCTTGGAGGAAGCGTAAATGCAACGGCCGTGCCAGCAAGCACAGCAAGCGGACAGATACACCAAAATAGCCATCTCCACGTCGTATGCTGTACGAAGCCAGCAGCCATGAAGGGGCCTATGGTATTTCCTAGACCAACACATGACCCAAGAATCCCCTGATATCTTCACAGAAAAGCTTCTTAGTACGCAGGTTTAAAGGTACTTGAGGAACCCGTGACTTACTTTCCACGATTTTCAAGGGTTACCACATCAGAGACAATCATCATTGCCAAAGCAGTAATCCCACCATTTCCCACACCCGAAATGCCTCGGAAGGCATAGAGTTGAGGGCCAGTCTTTGCAAAACCACACAATAAGTCGCCTAAGGCCAGAAGACCAACAGCAGACAGGAAGACAACCTTCCTGCCCAATATATCGGAAAGACGGCCATAGAGAACCTGGAAAACGGTATTTGCGATCAAGCTAGAAGTTCCAGCCCAGGAAATGGTGGTGGCGGCATTGAGATCGGCTCCAATGGTTGGTAGGGCAATTCCTATAGAATTTTGATCGATAAAGCAAATGAGCAGTCCGAAAGCAAGGCCGCAGAAGACGATGACAAGTTTTGATGTTGGGAGGATATTGGTCTCTATACGGACCAGTTCATTGCCTGACATATTGTCTGCATTTCTTTCCTTAGGATAGAAGAATGAAATTCTGGACGAATGGAATGAATAGTATATGGATGTTTGGCTGCAATTAATATACCAGTGTGTACGTGCTCGTTTGTGGCAAGCGGCCGTCACAGTGTCTTTGCCAGCAACTAGATGAAAAGATCAATGGCTCGTTCAATTAACCAGCTCTCCAAAGCAGAAAGACGGACGAGCACACGACTCGAGCTCAGGGAAGTGCAAAGAAAGACAAGTACTTCAAAGCATTCCAAATAAGAAAATTGAGACCCGGTCGTGAGAAAGACATAGTTTTTTTCCGACTAGGGAGACCGACGTTCGTCACGGTATTGAATACCAGACAGGGGGGCAGCGAGTCGGCCCTGCGCCGAACAACCGTGTTGAAGAGCTATCTCATTTGCCGGGCATAGATTAACAGCGTCCATCGGAGCTGACATGCAGTACCAACACCAAGTACACATCCTCTAACTTGCAAGAAGCACGCCAAATACGATAGCCGTCGCAACTCCGTGCGAGACGCAGACCTTTGCGAGTTGTGCGGTGCGGATTAGTGTGCTGGTGTTTGGTGGTGTGTCGGAGCTCCGATGGCTGTGGTGCCGTACAGTGGCTAGAGTGGTGATGCCCCACTGGCTGCTGCTCTGGTTGCGGGGCATGATGCCAGCTAGAATTCAAGTGTCGAGCTTCCGCACGTCGGATCCTATCTGTGTTCCATGGGAAAGTGAGATCCCATCTCACTCTGTTGTCTTCATACTAAAGGCGGGTGTCCGTGGGCTCATGTTCTCTACGGTAGACTCGCATGGAAATTGTTGGATTGATCCTGTGTTGGTCGTGGTATGCGTCAACTCAGCTCAACTCAACACAGCTTAACCCGTCAAGTGGCCCATCGACCCAACCATGCACGGCTTCTAAGCCAAGCAGAACGAGCGGATTTGAAAACACAGTCAACGCTACTGCCGTAATTGATCATTCTGCAAACAAATCCAGGTCGGAAGTGCTAGTACTATCAGCACACTATAGCCAGAATATGACGGCTTGATCTGCTTGCCGTACCACTACCCACAACCTCACAGGTCCGAAAGTCGGCACGATTAAACGTACAGCATTCTTCTGCGATAATCGCAAGCCACGCAGACTGCCCAATACAGACAGCGACTTCGGGCCTGACTCAAGACTACGATATGCAACAAAGCGATGAGCACCCGCAGTGGCGAAGGTGCACTCCATATTTCGTCTGCCATTCGCGACTTGCTTACTGAATTCTGCTAGTATGCTCGAGTGCGACAAAAGCCAGATAAGACGGTAGTACCTCCGGAGTCTTAGTTATGCAGCCCTGTCTGTAAGCGACCTGCTTGGCATCTGTGTCAAGCGACGTACATAGATGGCGATGGCTGCCATGCGAATTACGATTATGGCTTGTTTGCGAATTTGGCAGATGCTTCTGTTGGTCTATCCCTATCCACTGGCTGGTCCATTGTACTTTGGGGATGCATACAAAGTTTAGCTGCTGATTCATTTCTGACGTGCGTGGCTGAAAGTTGATTCTGGATATAGAATCAAAGGTAAACTCACGAATACTCACTTCTGCTTTTCATCTCAGATTTCCGATCTTCAAGACTCTGAACTTATCAGCCTGGTTTAAGAAATCTCCAAGCATTGCAAGGAGATCCCTATAGCCAAGATTTCATGCAAGTGACACCTCCAGCAATCACAGGAATAATCCTCATGTATTGAAACTACATAAATCACGCTAGGCTCCATACCAACTCCAAACTTTCAAACTTCTTCCCGAAGGTTATTCACTCTTAAAACATCCCCCCCCCCACCCCCCAAAAGTCTATTCACGCTTGAAAAACAGCAGACCTCTTGGTGGTAGTTCCAGCAGCCTTTGTATTAGCATTTAGCACTCCAACATTGGAGATCAAGAGATTAATAGCCGTGTCCGAACCAGTGCCTGAAATTTGTTCCCCGGCTGCCTCACATGCGTGTGTTGTGATTTTGTTGGCGACACTGTAACGTTCTTGAATTAGCTTCCCGAATCACTACCACAACATTGGATTCCAACCAAAGATTGAAATCCAAGAAAGAGGAGTTAAAACTCACAACGCAATATTCCCAGCTGAGCCCGTTCCACCTCCCAGCCCGCTCTTACTGGCGGTGTTATCTGCCTGTGCAGTCGAGGTACAGGACGAGATGGCAGCTTTGTCAGCAGCAGTGAGCGTCGACGCATTAGCACCGCCTGTGCCTAGTTTGGCAATTGCTGCCATGGCTGCAGCTGGAATGGTAAGTGTGCTTTGAGATGTTGCGCCAGCGAGTACCGTTACAATATTAGTTGTGCTTAGGACTGAGGCTTGTGCTGTGCTGGCGAGGAGCGTGAGAAGGAGGGTGGTTGTAGTTGGGAACTGCATTGTGAAGGCGTTTAAATTGTTCAGGTAATTGGGCAAAGAAATGACTGGATTCTTTGATTATTGAAGAAGAGAGTCGGACAGGTTTGGATTAGAGGTTACAGTAAAATGATATGATCGGCTAGCGTTCAAAGAATGATAAAGGCTCAAAGATTGAAGTGAGGTCAGAGAATGAATACATAAGAGGGAGAACCAAGAAGAACGGATGATCGTGGGGAAAGTCGATCCGTCTTATAAGATCAGATGGCATTCCTGAACAGCGTTACAGAGGCCCTGTCGATAGTGGTTTGGTGACTGAGTGATGGGGGTTTCACTTGTTTCGTATTGCCAAGCGACCAGGTCTCTTCGTCTGATCTTCGACTAGGAGGGTTTCTGATCACCCTCTGAATTCGCGGCTCCATTTCAGGCCTTCTCGTCTGTAATTTTAGTCAGGAGTTCATGCTTATCACTTTAGCTTATAATATGCAAGTATTTAGGCTTATTTTGACTGCTTGAATGTCATTTTGTGGAGCGACATGGCTTTGCAGTCAACGAAGGATTCAAGAAGCCTTAGTAACCACAGATGCTATTTCTCCAAGCTTGAAACTACTATATATATTGTAGGTTAGGAACTCACTGGTTCGGATGTGATCAAAACTAATATCTTTATGATCGAAAATCTTTTGATAAAGAGGCTGATCTGTGTTCCTAAAGCCATGATAACTGACAGAAGACAACTTGAAGATGGTAAGATTTATTGTCTTCGAGCTGTTTCAAAGAGGTCAAAAATCGCTATCAATCAATATCAAACACGGTACTGCAGCTCCAATCTCTGCATGAAGTTGTCTCGAAGCGAAGCAATGATGACACCTCGACAAATCATGGGGATTGTCACCATCCTCAATACCATATACTTCGAGTTCTATGATGAGGTATTGGCTCCTGGCCGGCCTTCTCCATCTCTTTCATGGTATCATATAGGAAAAAGTCAATCAAGATCGCGTTGATCTTGGTATCTGGATGGTTTCGAAGGATTTCCTTTCGAATAAGCTCAACACACCAGATACTACATCCTATCGGTATTTTAGCAAATGTGTCTCAATTCCTCGGAAATTCCTACCTCTCATTTGGATCTCCCACGAATGACCGCTCTCGATCAACTTTTTCCCTCGTACGGCATTTTCAAGCTGAGGACTATACCACAAACAGCCCAAGGTATTCAAGATCTGGGGAACTCGGTAGTCGGCGAACATAGTTATCTTGTCGATGTCATCGAATTTACCAAAGTCTACCCCCTCGAATGCTGCCCAGATATCTGCAACGCAGATTTGCGCTCGCTTGAGCAGCCGCACGCTCTTACGGTTCTCAAAGCGGACGACGTCATTAAAGCATGGGAAGTCTGCGGCAAGAATGTTTACCAGCGCTGCCGCCGAGTTGTTGGCAGCAGCGATACAGTTGGCAAAGCTGCATTGGTATTTCTGGAAGACCATCGTCAGTAAGTCTGGTGAATGACTATGTTTATGACGGCTTCATGAGTGAGTCTGAAAGGGTCAAGGTGGTAGGTAGCTAGCCTCGAGGGCAATTCAACCGTCTAGACTTAACTTACCTCATACAGCACTTGACCAGCCTCTTGGAGACAAGCCATCCTCTCCTTGAACATTGGAATCTCTTCCTGGGTACAACTCCGAAAGACATGCTTCAACACTTCTTCCGTACATTCATCCTCATTTTGCCAGAAATCCGAAGAAGTAATAGGAATGTCTGAAAACGATGAGCCACGTGCAAAAATAGCTTACTCCCTTGAGCCTACCTTCATCCAGGGCTCTTTGAAGAGCAGCGACGAGAGACCAATAGCCCGTCCACTTCTTGTCTTTATACTCAATGGCGAACCGTTCATCATCGCTCTTTTCAGACCAGAAGGAAAAATTCAACAAGTCCATGGTGAAAATGAAATTAACCGTACTCTCATCCTTGGCCTTCGGATGCAGCTCATGTGACGACCAAGTTTTTGTCGAGTATTCTTTCTTTTGCATCTGCTCGTGTATCATTGCAGCAGCGGCTTTAGTAGACCGCATATCAACGGCTACATCCACGGAATTGTCGTAGACATATTCAGCGCCTTCTAGCACATGAATGTCCGCGACAGGCTCTGGGGCTGCAGCCTTTGCGAAATGTTGACGAAGAAAATCCAGTAGCTCTGGATCAGCTTCATCGTCGGACATGATATGCGCAAATGGCTGTAGGTCTATGACGGAGAGGTCTTCCAAGACACAAAATTGGAAGGTGGTTCTGAGTCTGCTCCGTTCATACGAGGAACTTTCAGGGAGCTTCCAGGGGTAAGCGGTCAGTGCTCAGTGCGTCATGCTGGAGACGGGACTGGGATCGGCCAGGGCGAGGCGAGTTCAAGTGGTGATGGCACTCTGCTCAATCCGAACGGCGACCTATGCTATATGTGGTCTTCGGTTCGAGTTGAGGGTGTTGGACAAGGAGAATTAGATACTACAGATGTGTAAAATCCCTCAAAATTCTTGCTGAAACACAAGACGCAGAAAGGAAGCTTGACTCTGACAGTAGAGGACCTCCCAAAGCCGATAAGAACGATAAGCGAGACGCGTTCCTGTACGCGCAGATTCAACATCACTCGGTCGCTGGCGGCTGAATCGTTAGCCTTGTTGCAATCAAACAACTTTCAACTCTTCACCTGCAGACTCCAATCTCATCAACCATCGGCGCTCTCGCACTGCACCATCCATGGTACCCAATATGCTGCGCGATTATTCCAACCATAAGTCTTTGGGCTTGCCATTGAATACTATGGTCAAGGAGGTGAGTTTTGCTTCTATTTGTATCCGGCTTGGAGGTGGTCTTTTGAACGCCGCAGTGCCTGCTGAACATGACGCAAGTTCCGTAAGCATTGGCAAAAGCTATCTAGACCTCTGCGATCCAGCTCTTGAGGCCCGGCTGACCTCTGGGCTGCCATTACTACCTCAATGACCCGGCATAATCCAGACAGAGCTCTCTGCTGACAATCCTTCCAGGCCCGTATACTTATGGTTGGAGCTGGGGGTATTGGCTGCGAACTACTCAAGAACCTCGTTCTTACGGGCTTTGGAGAAATACACATCGTGGATCTCGACACCATCGATCTTAGTAATCTGAACCGACAGTTCCTCTTCCGACATGAGCACATCAAGAAGTCCAAGGCGTTGGTATGTTACACAGTCATAAATATCTCAAGCAAGACTGATGGTAGCAAACTAGGTCGCCAAGGAGGCTGCACATCAATTCAACCCAAAAGTGAAGTTAGAGGCTCACCATGCGAATATCAAAGACTCGGAGTTCAACGTGGATTGGTTTAAGGGCTTCACCATGGTTTTCAATGCGTTGGACAACTTGGAGGCTCGGCGACATGTCAACAAGATGTGTCTAGCTGCTGATATACCTCTGATTGAGAGTGGAACTACTGGGTTCAATGGTCAAGTCCAAGTAATCAAGAAGGGTGTCACAGCGTGTTACGACTGCTCGGTGAAAGAGACACCAAAGACTTTTCCGGTTTGCACAATTCGAAGTACGCCCAGTCAACCCATTCATTGCATTGTCTGGGGCAAAAGCTATTTGCTAAGGTATGATGCCTACAACTTACTTCCAACACATCTATTCTAATGCACAAAAGCGAGATTTTCGGCACCAGCGAGGACGAGTCCAAAGAGATGGATCACTCTGAGGATTCGGAGAATGGTAATACTATTTTCCTAACTAAGCTATATGGCTAATCTTTGAATAGCGAAGGAAATCGAGAAGTTAAGGCAAGAATCGCAAGCTCTGAAGAAGATTAAGGAGGCAATGGGTACTTCCGAATTTCCACAGCTTCTGTTTGATAAGGTCTACAAGGACGATATTGTACGACTTCGGTCTATGGAGGACATGTGGAAGACACGAAGACCTCCGGAGGTTTTGGACTATGCGACAGTCTTGAAGGCAGCGGAAGAATCTGCCATAGTAAAAGAGGACGTGATAAAAGATGGTCAGCGCATATGGAATCTCGAAGAGAATCTTCTTGTATTCATAGATAGGTCTGTATATTCTTTGCCTCTAGGTGCCTTTACTGACGGCAAATGTAGCTTAAAACGACTAAGCACAAGACTCCAGACAGAGAAGGCAGCAGCCACTGCAGATACCGCCGAGCCTGTTATCACATTCGACAAAGATGACGAAGATACTTTGGACTTCGTAGCTGCAAGCTCTAACCTTCGCTCCTTGGTCTTTGGCATCGAATGCAAGTCTCGATTTGACATCAAGCAGATGGCAGGGAACATCATTCCAGCCATTGCAACCACAAATGCTATTGTCGCAGGTCTCTGTGTTCTCGAGTCATTCAAAGTACTCAAGGGTGAATATGCAAGCACGAAAGAAGTATGCTTCCAATTTCCTAATAAAAAAATTACATCACTTTAACCTCTATAGATCTTTCTATCGCCTTTTGCGCCAGAACGACTTTTAAGTCCAGACCGAATGCGCCCACCCAATCCGGATTGCCCTGTGTGCAGTGTTGCACAAACAAGGGTTCTTGTAGACATGAGCAGAGCAACGTTGAACAACTTGGTTGAGGACTTCCTACGCATGGACCTTGGCTACGGAGAAGAATTCTCAGTAAGCAGCGAGGCCGGCTTGCTTTATGATCCTGATGAGACGGATAATCTGTCAAAGAAGCTCAGTGAACTTGGTATGTCCTCACATAATCCTTGTACCCTTTGACGGAATTAATTATGAGTAGGGATCAAGGAGGACACATTCCTCACCGTCGTCGATGATAACGACATAAACCCAAGAGTGAATCTCGTCTTGAATATTCAAGAATCGTGAGTTACACGGAAGAATCTCAACTACATTTGCTAATTTGTACTAGCAAATCACCTCTGGAAGACATGCCTATCAGGGCATTGGATCTTAGACCAAAGGTCGATCTTGACGCTGATTTTTCTCTTTCCCCCATCCCAAGACGCCCATCTAAACCTAAGGATGAGGCTAACACTGAACTTATTACTAATGGTAATGGCCATGACAATGACAAGCCCAAGACTGCAAATGGTGATGGTAATGGCAACGTCGAAGAAATCAAAGAGTCGACGAGTCTGAAAAGACAAGCCACGGAGGATCTCGGCGGGCCAGAAAAGCGTGCAAAGAATACATCAAAGGCATCAGCAGATGACGATGTTATCTTGGTGGACGACGACGGCGCGATCTTGATTGACTGAGATCCTCGACTTTGATGTAGGCTCTCCATAGGTCAAGCAACCTCTTGTAATTTTCTACACACTGCAGACAGTTCTGCGAGCCAGCTACAACAAATCAGGTGGCACTCAAGCCACCATCAATATTGAGAACGCAGTTATTAGCGTATCTATTGGTGGCAAGGAATACAGCGGCGTCTGCAATCTCCTCGGCCTTTCCAAAGCGTTTTAGAGGGATGGAGTCGAGTGCTTGGGAATGAGCCTCGGGCGTCATGGCTATTGCAAAACATGTACATTAGAATTCCATTCCAGCATAAATAAGGGGTAAAGCCTCGAATAAATAATGGATAAACTGAAAGTTTACAACTTCTTGATCCGTTCTTGGTAAGGAAATGTGGATGGAAACTCACCTTCGGTCATAGCAGTCTCGATATATCCCGGGACTATCACATTGACACGGATTCCTGATGGACCTAGTTCTGCTGCGAGAGCACGGGTCAAGCCTTGAAGACCTCATATTAGCAAATTTGTCTTGTCTCGAGTGGGTGGGAACGAAGGGGTTTAATACCGATGACTCCTGCCTTACTAGCCGCATATGCAGCATTTCCCCTTCCACCCTTGACACCTAGTAGCGATGAAATATTGATGATAGAAGCTGCAACACACTGGTTATTAGCGTCGGCGTCAGGGTAATACAAGATACTGACTGCTACACCACCACAGCCACGAGGATGAAGTAATTCAAAAGAACATTACAATTAAAAAGAAACCCCCTCAAAGCAACACAATGAAAAGAACTCAGTAACTTACCATCTCCCCTCTTTCCCCTCAACATCCCCTTCAAAGCAACCTTACACCCATACAGCGTGCCCAAGAGATTCGTCTGTACCACATCATCCAACAACTGCTGCTTCGTCGTGGCGAGCAGGGAATAATGCGTGATACCCGCTGCGTTGACGAGGATATCGATTTCTTGAAATGCCTATTTTGTCCAAAGAGCAAATTGGTTTCTGCTTAGCTGGGGGTTCATCTCTTTTGGATAAGGGGGGGGGGGAGAGGTGGGGGATATGCATGTATATATGTCGTCGATTTTCTAGGCCTTTTTTGCTTGGCTCGGGTTGTTGCATGGCAAGATCTGTTCTGATATGGAAGACCGAGAAAGCCAGGTTTCCCAGACCTTGTTATGGCCCCCAAAGAACCCCCTCCAGACGACAACAATTCAAAAGCGCTCAAAATAGAAATAGAAAGAGGGTAGGGGTGGGGGGAAACTGAGGAATAAAATGCAAAAGAAGAAGAAAAAAAACTCACCTTCCTAGTACCCTCCCAAAACTCCATGCTCGCCACATCACCAACCAATACCTCATGACCTAAACCCGCACCCAATCCCTTTACATTTAGTTCCTTCACGACATCCTCCAGACCTTCTCTTTTCCTTCCAACAAGCACACACTGCCCGCCCTCGGCAGCGAAGCGGTAGGCGATGGCTTTCCCAATTCCTCTACTAGCACCAGTGATGAGGACTTTTTTCTTGCTAAGCTTTGGGTGGGAGGTCTGAGATAAGGTAGAGAAGGCAGAGGTGAGATTGGAGAGTGGGGTTTGAGAGATTGGTCTGAGGAATGGTCGAAGAAGGGTTAGGTGATTCATGATTGTGAGCTCAATTGAGTGAGAGAGTGGTGATTTGATAGCACAAAGAAAGAAGCCTACATCTCCTCCGAGGTCACGTGGATACATATTGCTTGCAAGCTTGAGATTTAATAGCCTGGAATCAGGCACCGTCTTATTGCTTTCGTTCGGCACTAAACTAGGTATCTTGTCTCTATCATATTCAAACAAGTTCTCTTTCAAATGTTTCTCCATGGACTTGATATCATCACACCTGATTCTCATTCATTCCGTCCAGCTGCCTCATGTCATGTCAAGGACTGACGAAGACAAGAGGTCTATGGTACATATAAACAAACGGCGTATGCTTTCCTATTCCAGCATGCGCGAAAATAAAAAAATTAAGGTATGGTCCCTTTCCCTAAGGGGCCGTACTCCATGCATTGGCCAAAGTGGATGAGAAATAAAAAGGAGCCCTTCCCAGACGCTATGCTTTCAACACAATCAATTGCCCGCCTCCCACGCAGTTCAAGCCCTTCGAATTGCTGCCTCCAGAGATCGAGAAACGCCGAGTACACCATCGTATATGCATAACAAGGAAACAGAGATAAAGAACCGGAAGGGTGTGGTCACCACCTTGATGAAGTAAGTCAGTATTGGCTCAGATCAAGATGTATTGGCGATGGTGAGGTATCATAAGCATCAGGTAGAACTCAGGTAAACTTACATGTCATCATCATCATCGTCGTCATCATGTTGCCCACCATAGGAGTAATAGTCGTTCTGCTGACTCCGGTAATGTTGATTTTGATCTCCATAACCATTTTCTGTGTTGTGTGAGGCTCGAGACTGTGGACGCCCTGACCCTTGACCGTGAGAGTAGTCTTCGTCTTGATGATCATGATCATAGATCTGAGAATCATCGACATAGTCAACCCCTTCAGACTTATGAGAGGAGGGTTCGGCATATTGAGTGATTCCCTGTACACAATAATCAGTAAAACGCAAGGATAGGGTAGATCAAGCGTTGCTGCTTACTTGATGATAATCATAGCGGTATTGTTCTTCACCATTATGTAGCTGTTGTTGTTGTTGCTCTTGTTCCCGACGTTGCTGCTCCTCCTTTGCCTTTCTCTCTGCCTCAGCAGCTTTCTTCTGCTGAGCGGATTGAGGCACTTGCATGTGGGGATGCATCTGCTGGACTTTGGCGAGATACGAGTACATGAAATTGCTCAGTAGTACCTGGCTGTACAGAGCTCGACGTGGATTTGCCAACTTAATATGAGCCATGCGATAAATCGCTCTCTCCTCTAAAATAGAGAAGCGAGTCCAATTGTAATCAACATCGGGCTTCAACTGGCGTGGCGGCGGCTCAGGCGAAAGAGTTCTGAGAGAGCCGCCTTTCTTCCCCCCAGAATCACGCTCGGCCTTCTTCTTTCCTCCTCCGAAGAATGATGAAAACAATCCGTCCTTTTCTTTCTTGCCATCGCTTGATTTCCGTGTACTCTCCTTCTTTCTCTCATCTTGTAACTTGTTATCAATGCTATCACGGTCGAGTAGCAAGCTTTCACGTCCTCGAGAGATACCTGTTTCGATCGAGGATTGAATGACATCTAAGCGAGTAGCATCGTGGGCCTTCTCTACGGCTCCCTTCTTCCCCTTTTGCTCCTCATCCTTCTTTTTGTTCTTCTTTTCTTTCTCGTCACTGCCCTTGAACCATCCCCAGCTTGGCTTCCTGGAACCACTATCTTCATCCTTCTCTTTCTTCAACAACTTCCTTTCTGGCTTCTTTTCCTCGAATGGAACAAAGGTCAAGCTGTCTGTTCGACCATTATTACCCAGTAATGGGGAAGGTTGTTGCGCCATTTCATTTAGAGTCTGATTGGGGCTCGAGGCTTTTGGAACCGACTGAGCATTCGACGGAGCCTGTCGGTCGAGATTTGGTCGCTTACTCGATCGTGCAGGCGGTTCTATTGGAGGTGCATTTGCTTGAGGCGGTGGAATTTGTGAGGACGATCGTTCAGGAAACTGGGGGGCATGCTTGATCTCTGAAACTTCTTCTGTCGGTGGTGTCTCAATGATCTGTGGAACAGGTGTGTTGTTTCTGGGGAAAGTATTGCTTCGTGGAGGAGGCCCAGCTTGAATAGGTCGATCTGGGGCTTCATGAGCAGCTCGCGCCACCAACTCCTCGGTCGATTTGGCCAAGACATCATCCAATATGCTAACATCACTAGGTGTTATAGGACTTATCTCCTGAAGGTTTTGTCCTCGTCGTGGTCCGCGATTCGGACGCGAAAAGTTTTCCGTTATCGAAGGTTCAGACTGAACCTTCGTCAAGGGATAGCCTATGGCAGGACGCTCAGATGACGATCGACTATCTACCGGCGAGGAACTTGGTGAATCTTCCGCTTCGGCTTCAGCCCTGATAGATCCTGCTCTCTTTGAAAACGGTACCCTCTCTCCCTTCCTCAAACTACCTTTTCTGTACGTTGTGCGCGTGGATCGCCTCAACCCAATTCCAGGGGCTGCCGGTAAGATAGGCATGTCTTCGCCCATATCCATCTCCGGAGACTCTCTACCCGTATCAAGCTTTAACTTCTGCATTGCTCTTGCAGGATCCTTAACCAAAGCGTCTAGTTCTTGGAGATCAGAGATCTTTAAATCGGGCATTACATTGTGAGATAGCGACTTCTTTCGCTCCAATTGCTCAGCACCATCCTTATAACCAACAGCTCCTCGACCTCCAGAATTATCAATTTGGCGTGACAGCATGGATTTCTTCCTCCTCAGCCCTCCTGAAGAGCCAGCACGGTCGAGTCCATCGGGTGATAAGGTCGCCTGTTCCCCTGAGCGTCTCTTGATTGTTTGAACTCTATTCTCAATGAACTTTTTAAACTCCATAGGAGCCAATTCTGGGTGAACCTTCGCAGGGACCCAAAACAGCCTAGAAGGGTCGTCCTCGTCTTCAGCACCGGTCGGGGGAGCAACAGAAGGTACAAGAGAAACGCCTTGAAAGGATGGTAGATCTGGATCACTGGTATTACCGACATCCATGGACATCCTACGTAACGCTTGCAAATTGTTGAGCTCTTGCGCGATTGCGGTAGGATCGGATTCGTAGTCAATATCGTTCAAAGGAAATTGCTGATTTGCTGTATCTGAACTCGCTCGTTCTCGTAATGATAATGTAGGTGACAGCGGTCCGTTTGCTCCTTCGAAAGAGCCACTTCGCTGGTTCGACATTAATGCAGGTGATGATTTTGCTTTCATGCTATTGGCACTATTCGGAGATAGAGGTGGTCTACTCCTGTTGCTCCTGCTGTTTTCAAAGTAGGAGTTGCCTTCGTTGATCGTATCATGGTGTGTATCCTGGGGAGGAGAAGAGATGAAGCTCAATGGACGTGAATCGCGTTTAGAATCGAAATCATCCTCGCCGTACATGTCTCCGATTGCTTCAGTAACGTGGTGGTTCGTGTCGGATATCGAGAGCTGATTTGCATGTCCCCGCCGACTTGCAAAGCTCCCCCCGACTTCTCGGGGTCTCGATGAGGTCTGTAAGAGAAATGTAGTGTCAGCGAAGGGCCGTGAGGGGTCCAGATTCAAGACTCGGCGAAGCATGGTCTGGCGGAAGCTCGCGTGCTTCAACAGACATGCAAGGCCGTCTGCAGGCGACGGGACGTATCTTGCAAAAAACGAGAAGGTGTTGAGGAGTGGTTCCTCATGATTATGTACGCACCTTCATGAGGGAAGGCTGTCTGTACGGAATGCTCCCCTTGCTGCGGTAGGAACTGCTAGCCCGCGATGCTCGATTTGAATAGGATGCGGTGATCTCATCTGGAGGCACGAGACAGACTGGCGCAAATCGTGGGTTAAAAATATGGGTTAAGGCAATTGTTTTGGCGTCAGATGTGTGGATATGGTATGCGCATAGTAACAACTGAGATTTGAACGAACATGAACTTGGCTATGATGGATTCGTGATGATCAAGGTTGTAGTCTAACACCAGAGGAACCTGGCTACCATGCCCAATACAGTTAAGCGCAGTCACGTTCGCTTGACTGGACGCTAACGCTCCAGATAGGACCCCTACACGACAAAAGGCGTCCGAAAGCGAGAGGAAAGGGAGAGGGAGACTGAGAGTGGACGACGAGGCACTGCTTTAATGGGCTCTTTCGTCTGAAGGGTGTCTGTCGTACGAAAGTGTATGCATAGTCTGGATTGACGGGAACAAGCTGCAATACTGCAGTTGCTGCAGCCAGAGCAACAGCGACAGCAACAGCTACAGCAAGGATTTATGCGGAGTAGTTGAGATGAGATCTAGCTAGGACACAAACCCCTCGACTCCTCGTTGTCACGAATGGCTTCCATCGTCTTGTCATCACAGCACAGCACAGCACCAGCACAGAAGGCAAGCGGCTATCTCTCCTGTGCTATTCATACCACGGCCAACAATGCAAAGATTCAGGCTCTGACGACTGGATGAGGACTTGTGACGTCTTGAATCTGCAGCATCCCAGCCATCCAAACTCATAGTGCGGCCTTTTATTGCTGCCTTCATTCGGTTTGTTCGGCTTTACTCGCTGCAATAACAATGATAATTTTTCCTGTAATACGACCAGCCGGCCTTTCGCGCATGGCCATATCCACAACCTTAAATTTCCCTGCTTCTTTTGCTTCTGTTGCTTCTGTTGCCTTGCTCTTCTTCCCTTCCCCTTTTCCTCTTTGGCATTGTCACCGGCGCCTACGGAACGCCGGCGGTGCGGGACAGGCTGACCTAATTCTGTCATATTTGGGAGGGAAGGCCTGGCTTCTACTCCAGCGCTGCTCCTCGCCCTGTTATTACTTTCGGAGATCATAAGTGGAAGATTTCCAGAATTCGTTTGTTGACTCCTGACGGGTGCATCACCGCGCAGTGTTCATTTCCCATGAATCGTTCCATATGCTCGTCACAAGCCAAGCGCCTTCTCAGGCAAGGCTGTCTTATCTGCTGACGATCGACTTCGTCTTCGCGATGGATCCCGATCTTGATTCTTCTCCCCTCCACTCAGGCCGATCATTACGCGAAGTCCAGCCGCAGCTTGAACTGCAACTACTTGCTATGCTGTGACGGCCCCGAAGCTCATTGTAGATCCGGCAAGGAAGGACATTGTATATATGTGTGTGTATACCTTGCACCTTCGATAATGTCCTTCGGCAAAAGATTCTAGACCTCCGAAAGCAGACTTTCACAATTTACGTGGGTTTGCGACATGTCAAACCCGTGCACCACCTGGCTGCACCCCAGGATTCGGCAACGTTGGAAGTACGGCTGTATGTGTGTATTTATGTAGTGCCCTCATCTATCAGCCAGCCACCGATTTCGTTTTGGTCACCTTTCAAAATAAGCAATACGGCACGACATCTTAATCCTAGTGCCCTGTGGACCCAGAATGACGACCGGCATAGCACACACCTTTTGGCGTTGGCTTTTGCTATCTGCTTTTTCAGCGGCGCTTATCTTACCCATATGCTACAGTACCTCAAGTCGGTACAAGACACAGCCAATAAGGGAATTTTCACTCTGCGCCGAGTACATACTTATGAAGCCAGTTGGAGAATTGATTCCAAGATTGATGGATTCTAGTTTCTGGAGCATGTCCCACTCTTTGATTTGCTCTCATGGCACTGTAAATCGAATGATGGGCAATCTGCTCATGCTTCAGCGCGGGATGGAAAATGTCTTAGTTTTATACGACCCTCGGATGCCAGAATCGTACCCATGATTGAAAACAGAGACAATAATAGAGACGGGCATGCGCGCCGGACCTTTGGTGGGATGAATTCCCGCGCTGCATTGCTTTTGCGATATTCATTGTATTAGTAGAGGGCAGTCCAGATGTCCTGTTTCTCATTGCGGGTCAATTAACTCCTAGGTAGGCCTTAATAGCCCCTCATCCACCTCGGTAGTAGATTGTAAGCCTTTGCTGCGCTGCAGTCCATCACAGTTGATTCACTGGCTAGGACCTGGTGCTATTGAGAGAGTGCTGGGGGACCTTCGGGACAAAAGACCAACCACCAATCCAGTGTGCAGCGAAGCGAGGTCCCGTCTCCATCTCCCAATCTGCAAATGACCAGGACACAGATCTATAAATCTAGATGGCCAAGCATTTTCAAAAGCTTCAGGTCGGTACCTTGTCTCCACAACAGTCTATCGTCATTTTCGGGTGTTTCCCCGCATCTCCAATCCCCTTTAACATTGCGTTCGAATTTCTGCGGGGTCTCCGGACAAATTGTTTTCGGTCTATCTACAACCGAATTCCTTTCTGACTATCTCCACTGGTATCTTGTTCTGCACATCAATTCTTTGTTATTAGGTGTAATTCTTATTTATTATATAGTTCTCCCAGCTTTTGGTTCAGAATGTAAGTCACTACTCAATAGCATCGTTCTCTCTTTTGCCTGTCGTGTCAATATGTTATTCCCTCGTCTCTTAACATGTCTGGCTACCGCCTTGCTTTTGAACTTAGCAACTGCGCAGACATGCTGGAAGAATACTACATGTAGTGGGCCTATAGACACAGCCTTTCCCGGATCATGGGAAGACAATATCTATGCTCCGTCATCACGTACCGTGTCACCAAAGTCAATCTTGTCCCTTGCAACGGGAGAAGTCATCTCCAACTACCCAGGAGTATCTTTACTATCAAGCAACGGTTCTACGTACGTATTCGATTTTGGTATCGAAGTAGGGGGTCTTGTCACAGTCAACTACTCCACAACAGGTCCTGGTTCTCTTGGTCTAGCTTTCACAGAAGCCAAGACTTATATCGGACAATGGTCTGATTCCTCTAAAGGATCGTTCACAGGCCATGATGGAGCTATATACTCAAACTTTACCAGTGCTGGAAACTATAGTTATACCATGCCTGATATTAGTCTCCGAGGAGGATTCCGATATTTAAGTTTGTTCCTCCTTACCAATGGCTCAACGTCCATGAGTATCCAAGACATCTCGCTAAACATCGGCTTCGCCCCGACCTGGTCTAATCTGAGGGCTTACCAGGGTTATTTCCACAGTAGTGACGAGACTTTGAACAAGATATGGTATAGCGGGGCTTATACTCTCCAGACTAATGCCGTGCCTGTTGATACTGGACGGCATGTTCCATTTCTTGCAAATGGCTGGGCAAACGATGGCATCTTGGGGTCGGGGGAAACCATTATTGTTGATGGTGCAAAGAGAGACCGAGCAGTATGGCCTGGAGACATGGGAATTGCAGTCCCATCATCTTTCGTTAGTCTTGGGGATTTAGACTCAGTTATGAACGCACTTCAGGTTATGTACGACTACCAGGTAAGATTCGACACTCCCGTTTCTAGTACACGTCGCTTATCTGAGATGCAGAATAGTGATGGCTCATTCCCAGAAGCAGGACCACCGCTTCTTCAACAAGGATCCGATACATATCATATGTGGAGTATGATAGGAACATATAATTATGTGCTCTACAGCAATGATACGGCATTCCTTGAGCAGAATTGGGCCAAGTATCTCAAGGCTATGAACTATATCTATGGCAAAGTCGGCACTAGTGGACTTTTGAACGTTACTGGAATCAGAGACTGGGCACGATGGCAACAAGGATTTAATAACAGCGAAGCTAACATAATGTTTGTGAATCTCTTTCCATCATCTAGTCTGTAATATTACTAATATCTAAAATAGTCTATATCACACATTGAACACAGGTGCCGACTTAGCAACCTGGGTCGGAGACACCACCAATCTCAGCAGCACATACCTTGCACAAGCCGCCGCACTCAAGACGGCGATTCAGGCATACTGCTATGATAGCACGTATGGAGCATTCAAAGATAACGCTACAGCGACATCTCTCCACCCACAGGATGCAAACAGCATGGCGCTGCTCTTCGGCATTACCTCAGCAAACAGTACGCAAGCGCAAGACATATCTTCCAATCTCCTCAAGAACTGGACACCTATCGGTGCCGAGACACCGGAACTCCCTGGTAACATCTCGCCATTCATCTCATCCTTCGAGATCCAGGGGCACCTGACGATCGGGCAGACGGATCGGGCTTTAGAGCTGATCCGAAGGTCGTGGGGCTGGTATCTCACGAACCCGAATGGAAGCGAGAGCACCGTCATCGAAGGCTACCTAACGAACGGCTCGTTTGGTTATCGAAGCAGCAGAGGCTACAGCTACGATACCTCGTATGTATCGCATTCTCACGGCTGGTCCTCCGGCCCCACATCCGCCCTCACGAACTATATCCTCGGCCTCTCGGTCACGTCTCCCGCTGGTGGAACTTGGAAACTGGCACCACAATTTGGAGACTTGACGAGTGCTGAAGGTGGATTTGTAACCTCGCTAGGAAAATACCGCGCGCAGTGGATCAAGAGTGGCGAGGAATACTATACATTAAATGTGCAAACACCTGAGGGTACGACGGGGGCTTTGGTGCTGCCTTCGTGGGCAGGGAAGGTGCTGAAGGTTGACGGGAAGACGGTCACTAAAGGACGAGGAGCGGCTGTGGGTGGTGGTGAGCAAGTTACGCTAGCTGTGGAAGGTGGGAATCATACTGTGGTTATGGGATGGAGTGGCTGATTGATTGCATCTATTTTATTACACATGATGTGAGTAGCTATAAAATAGGAAATGGTAGGGTGCTACTTATTCTGCTTTCCCCCAGATTTTGAATTATCTACCTGGGAGGTGATAATAGTGAGCCTAAGATAAATAGAACTCCAATAGAATCGTGTCCAACTTGAATCTTGACGACGCATGAAATAATAAGATCATACTGCATCATTAACTAGTACAAGCCTTCTAAATCCAGTTATCCCCCGTCCTCAAGCGGCACTAAATGTCAAAATGTGAAAGGATGCTCAACAAAGATCAACTTGTATATTTAATCATCGACGGGACCAGAGATGTTGTGACATAATTTTTGGATTGAGAACGCTGATCGTGACTTATTTATACATCGAAGGTTGGTCTCTTCTCAAGAACTTCTCAAGCAACAAATTGCTTACTATCTTGCCATCCTCTACCCTCAGAAGCAAGACCCATCTGCTTCAGATCAGCGACCAGGAATATCCATTTCTCACGATCCTGCCTCTCATAAACGCCAAATATGCACCATGCCTAGCCTTGGATATCATTGAAATGCCACAAACCCCCCAGTTCAGTACCGCGTAATACGTACAAACATAACACAGAACCCAACACCCACTCCGCAGAACAGATCCATCAATTTTGGTCCCCTTTCAGAGCTTCGTGATGACATCCCTCATTGTGTCGCTCAACCGACGATGTCCGTCTCCAGCAGGACCGCCAGATTCCGAGTTACCACCTGCACCAGGTCCTGGTCGTCTTTCTTGCATCCGGAAATTCATCAGCCATCGTACGTGCATCCCGATTACACCTTGAGCACTTCTTAATTCGGCCAGTTGTTCTTTGATGGGGATTGTCTCGTTAAACAGCATCATTGTTTGCTTGGCTTCAAGCTCGGTTAAGCCTACAGACAACTGGTCGACCTTGCTTTCTTGAGACTCTAGTAATGACAGGAGATACTGGTCACGCGATTCCGGAAATTCTGCAGTGGGCGATGAGTCTGGTAGGCGAGAAACGGATTGAGAGGAGACATCGGAGAAATTGAAATGAGGGTGAGTTTCGAGGAATTTGATGCGTCTTTCTTGAGCTTTGTCCTTCTCATTCAGAGTATGCAGCTGGTCCCGGAGAGTAGCAATCTCTGCTTGGAGCATTTCGGCCATTTGTCCAACAGCAGAGAATCTACATTCTGTGGCATGAGCGTTCAGTTGTTTACGAAGCGCCTCGTGTTGGCACCCATACTTCATCCACTTGCAAGGGGTCATCACTTCTGGACAACTCTTTAAATGCTCGGATTCCTTGCAGCGAGTGATAGTTTCTGAGCAATGCTGGCAGATGCCTTCTCTGTTCTCACATTCCACTTCCCGGTGAGATTCCATATCCATCTCCTGGAGATGCTCTTTGCAATCGGGACATTCGGAATCATAATGCAGGCAGCCTTTTCCTTCGTCCTTCCGTTTAACCAACTTCTCACATACCTCATCAGGACATTTAACAAGAGCGTTATTACAGTATCGGCTCAAATGATTCCGTAGCATCGAGCGTGGAAGTGTATCTCCGCAACAAGGGCACTTGACCTTCAGTGCATCAAGCTGGTTAAGAACGATCTTTGGCGGCGTCGAAACATCTCCTGGTAAGACTAGAGGTGATCGATCCACTGGACAGGTTGGGTTGGATTTCCAAGCTGTATAGATACAGTCCTCACAATATGTGTGATCACATGGAGTAGTGACGGGATCGACCAGCGCCGCATGACAGATCGGGCATAACAGATTTTCGTCGACTTCCGAAACATACTTTAGACAGCGAAAGTCAACGCCATCTGGGGGACCAACTTCATAGACTTTGTTCTCGTCTATGGAATAAGGATTGCGTGCTGTCCTAGTTCTTCGCGATCGAGGTGATCCATGGTTGAATGGGGTGTTTGGAGGGACAGTGATGTGTAGAGGACTGAGATCCGGTGGAGAGCCACCGGGTGTGTTTGGTGGAGGCATGACTTGCTCGGCGCCCTCGAAACAGATTGTGTTTTCTTCAAAAGGGTTTCGATGTTGCCTGGATTCTTTGATAGATATTGACAAGGCGCGCGGCGTGCCCGTTTGACCGAGGCACGTGAATGACAGGGTAGTAGTTGTGATTTGATGTGTCTAGAAAGAATATAAGTTGCTTCCCCTGCAGCCTAAGGGACTAGGACGATCCAAAGATGTTGGGAAATTCTCATAGTCAGAATTACAGGGGAGAGAGAAATGAAAGAGGGGATGGTAGAGTTCGATGTTCATAGTTTCCACCTTTTGGCATCACTTGCAATCGGAATATCTATGAGCCGAGGTAGACGATAATTGGCTCATTATCCACTTGCATTGTTAGGTCGGCTGGAACACTTGGATCTAGTACCCAGGGCTGACGACAGCAATTGTCTTCCACTCTCACACACGGCGCCTACCTAGTTTCGAGAATACATTGATCATAGGAGGAGTATATAGAGCAACTTTGCTAGGGAACATCTCAAGAAGACTCGAAGCTCTAAGAACTACATCATATACCGCGCGATACCCTTGGAGACAGAACCATGGCAAACCCGAACCAGTACTTCCTGCTCGCAGACCATATAAAGTTGTCCTTGCTCGAACGACAAAGAGCAATATCACTGAATCTTGAACCAACATCTCAAGATGGGCACATTTCACGATCGCTAGAATCACTCCGAGAAGGGCTGGAGAAAGTGACAGCAGAGCGAGAACGATTAGAGGCAGCCGGAGAGACATCGTAAGAACCCATTCGCATCGCGGACACATTCAGGACCAGGAAAATTCTAAATTATGGGCTAGAGCATCCCTCACGCTGCAGGAAACGGAACACACCCTCAAGCTCCAATATGAAGACCTGTCGTCGCAATTCCACGGCGTCCCAACTGATGCCGATATCCTCACACACCCGAACGACCCGGCACTGGCTGGTGATTTTGCACGAGCAACCCAGCGACCAAGCATAACATCTTCGTCATCTTTCAAAAAGTCCTCCCGCGGAAACCAGAATACAACCCCTTCCAAATCGGTACGGTTTTCGGATAACCCCTTATCTCAAGATGACGAAAACAGGGAGGCGCTCTTCCCATACCGAGATGAACCTTCGCCTGGTCCTCCGGACCAGTCACATATGGATAATCAGCAAATCCACGCGTATCACTCACAAGTGATTGCGGATCAAGATGCGGCTTTGGATCGGTTGGGCGAGAGTATTGGTCGCCAGCGCGAGTTGACTATCATGATCGGGGATGAATTGGATGAGCAAGTACAGATGCTAGACGAGGTTGATGGCCATGTTGATAGGCATCAGAACACCTTGAACCGAGCGAGAAAGAATTTGGGGACTGTTGCTAGGAAGGCAAAGGATAATATGCAGATGACGATTATCCTCATTTTGATCATCGTTTTGGTCCTTTTGATCATTATTTTGAAATAGATTCGGGATCTCGTCCGTTCCAGCACAGATATTGCATGTTAGCTTTCAGGGAGAGTACTGGTGTGGGCTTTCTATATACTGGGAGTTCTGGGGATTTGGGTTAGGTGTTGTGGAAACGGAGTTGGAGTACATTATTCTGTTCAAATGTCCAGCTTAAGTCCATCATTTCAGCCGGTTTCAAGACATAAAATTGTTATGCATCATCAACATGGTCCCTACTATTGCAGCACGTAGACACGAAACAATATAGAATCATCAACTGCTGACTTTAGAGCTCACTTTGTTAAATAATCTGGAACGTGCTGGTGGAATTGGTCAAAAGTACATTCCATATAATACAGCGGTTAAAGACAAACGCATTTCCCTGCTCCTCCAAATGCTCACAACCCACTGCTTTGACTGGTGCCATGCCTACAAACAGAAATAGAAGATTAGCCTTTGCACTCTCGACCAAAAACAGCCTTCTTTCCCTCGCTCCTCATGCCCTTTCACCTGCTCTCCAGCCGGCCCAAAAAAATTAAATTTCAATCTTACCGACTTACTTATGTTTCTCATCCGCAGCCTTTGCGGTCTTCTTCTGCAACTCCTTGAGCCCTGCCTCCGAGTGATCCGCATGCTCATGGCGATCTGCCGCGACGGCCTCTTCCGAATCCGATGCCAGCTCGGGCTTCCAGTGGCCCTTGCCGGATTTCTGCTTGCTGAGACTATCTTCCTTGTGGGTTTCGTTCTTGAGTTGCTGCTCAGGGTGGTCTTGATTCACGAGAGCGGGGACATTAGCCTTTTGAATCTTGGATAGGGAAGGAAGGGTTAGAATGGGAGAAATGATTGACTAGGGGAGAAGGAACGGGAGAGGAGAAAACGTACCACGATCGCTCTCCTTCAATGCCAGAGCGCGAGAGGTGCTAAATGGCCGAGCTGTGCAGAATGCTGGTCGTGCAGCAGCAGCGAAGCGGGATGTTGAGGTTCGGAGTAAGAACGACATTTTGAATGCTGGAACAGTGCTGGTTAGTATATATATCATTCATTCAAAGTATCGCCGTTGCAATTGCTATACTCCTGAGAAGCCCCTCGTGGCTGAGGTGTGACGTCCAACTTTGTGGGGAGTGGAGAGTCCTTACATGTGAAGTTGGTACTTGGCACAGGGTACTTGGAGTGAATAGGGTGAAATTGAGAGGAATTGAAGGGTCTAGGAAGGGTCTTTGGAGACTCAAGAGAAGATGGATATGAAGGAGCAAACAAAAGAGGCAAGAAAAGGCCAATTCAAATTCCAAGCTCGTAGTTGGGTAGTTCACTCATAGGAGTCTACTCCTTCGCCCTCGGTAAACATACTGCCATGTTACGTCATGGATCCAACTTAAGTTATCAGCATCTACAGCAATCAGGTGACTGAGAGCGCTGCTGGTTCTGGTCTGGTTTGGTCAATAACACGCTTTGGCTGAAGGGAGATTGGACGAAGTGGGAAGCTAGGTCTTTTAGAGGACTGCTTTATTGGTATCATATTTCCTGATGCAATCACTTCACAGAAATCAGAAACTCAAGGTATAACTTTGATACAGTAGAATTTTGAGAGCCAGGAGGCCTATGCAAAGAATCATCAACACCATGACTGCCCCAGATACGGAGCCAAACCATGAAAGAAGGATATCAACTAGACAAAAGAGAGTCCATGATCATTTCCAGCAAATATGCGAATCCCCCAACCCCAAGAACTCTTGTGTGTGAGCAAAGAAAGGTAATTAAATCGAAAACCGCTTTAGCAAAAGACCAAACAAAACAGGATGTACCAAAACCCAGTCATCCCCAGATGCCCATATTCTTTGCATTCATCATCAAGTCGCCGCAAATGATGACTTTGTAAAACGCAACCAACGCAACACAAATGCACCCGCCAGATCACCCGCTTTAAAACCAGTAACCAAAGCGCTTCGATTGACCAACACCGACGACAAACAAGCCCGCAGAAACGCAAGAACTCGTTCGTACATAAAGAGTAGCGAAGCAGCCGTTGTTGACACCTACACCCATCCCGCTGAAAAAGAAAATCGAGAAAATCTTTGTCCGTCCATATACCCAAAAGGAAAACACCGAAAAGCCCATCGTTCTATGAGATGTATCTTTTTTTTCGTAGACCATAAGAAGTCGCCGCTTCTGTCCCACCCTTAAAAACAAATGGCAGCCAAACACCAACGCAGTCAAAATGCAAGCGCGCTCAAATTCAAACCATCATGATGGAGAAAACACCATATCCATTATTTTGCAAAATAAGGTATCGATATCGTTAGGTTCTGCAGCCGTCTAACTCAAAGAATTGTGTGGGTATCTTTTTGTACAGAAGATTCGTTGAGGTTGTTGATGTGCCGTAACCCAAGTCACCGATTCCCGGAAATGGGGACCCGCCAAGATGAAGGATGAAAAGAATGCGTAGAACAATCAGTGCGAAAGATGGTAGACTGAAGCTGCTGAAGGACAGAAGCGAAACTAGTTTACCATCTACGACCGAGAGCTTGCATCCTGGCGGGGGAGACCGATTGAGGTGGACTCGACATTCGGATGCCGGTGCTTGGGTTAACGATGGGAATCGCATTACGGATACGGGTAGCAGCGGGTTGATGCAGCTTCAGCGACTGTGGCTGGCTCTGATAGGCTGAGGTTATATATGGATTGGAGTTGGAGTTGAGTGAAAAGCCGGAGGAGGGTGACACTTGGGTGGATTGCGGTGAAGCTTCGGGAGAGTTGCTAGAAAGCGATGAACGGTCCGAGGACGATGAGTGAATTGAGACCAGGTCGACCTCGGACAGGAGGTTTGGGCAGAACTCTAAGTCATCATCGAGGTCGAATGAGCGACCGGCTTCAAAACGTTGACGGAAAGTGACGAGTGCGGCGGCCTCTTCGTCCTTTCGCACACTTCGGAATTGTTTGTGAGCATTTTGCGACAGACGAGGAGCCCTACGACCGCGGCCAGTGTGGTGTGGTGCTGTTGGCTGGGCAGAGACAGCAGCAGGGTGTTGGTGACTGTTGTAGTGGTAGTACGAAGACATTATCGGCTCATCTATTGGCGTCTGGAGATGGACTGAGGAGGGACGAGGGATGTTTGTTGATGGGGGTTCAACTTGTTGAGGAAGGATTGTGCGACCAGAGAGAAAGCGAAAACGGGATTAAATCGTCGACGAGGGAGTAACTGTCGGATAATGTAAAGGCAGGCAGAGGTGGAATATGATGTACTTGAGAATCGTAGTGGGAGGTACGGAGTAGACTTGAGCTGAGGGACTGATGATAAGAGGTGTGAAATGGGATGTCCGCACGAAAGAAAGGAAAGGCGATGGGGGGGTTGGACCACTCGAGAGAGTTCAGCGGCTAGAACGCATATGGAAGTAGTGGGACGCTTGCGCTTGCGATTTCGCTAAATTCGCCACTAGCGACCAAATCATCAGCAAAGTGAGGAGGGATGAGAGACATTCAGGACATTCCATCAATTGCTGGAGAAACACAGGATTCCTCGGGATTCTGGACGAAGGATATGGGGGGGGAACCAGCAAGGCTCTACATCTCCCTGATGTTCGATTCTACCATTATATTGGAGTATATCCCAAGTCTTTGGAGCCTTTCGAGTATCGAGAGTACCGTGATCAGATGGAGTGGCCCGCTCTCGCCGCTCGAACCCTGACTCGATTGCGAGAGGGTGGCAAAAAAAGGCACTTAAGGCTGGAGCTCATACCCACACCACGCCGGCTGGCTGCCCACAGCACCGCGCAGCGCAGGGCAGGGCAAGAAGGCACAGGTAGGGTAAGCCGCCGCTCGATCGAGCCAACAGCGGCAACAACAACAAGCAGCCAGCACCAAACAGGCCCCTCGAGATGGGGGGGAGGAGCTGCTGGCCTGTCTTAGGCTCTGTTTCGGCCTTCGGGTATTCCCTTGCAGCACCAGAACCAGCACCTCCGCCAGCACCGGACAGGCCCAGGTCCAGGACACTTCGAGTACCTCCAGTACCTTTCGACTACTGTCCACCGTACAGACATCCAACGCCATCGTCGCCCACCGTCGCATGAACTGAGCCATTCCCACACTCCACCTTCCATGTTCATCATCCCTTCTTTAGCAGCCGCCAGCCACATTCGTGAACAGCAGACAAGCAGGCACACAGCCTTCTTGCATTGAAATTTCTGGCCCCTTCTCGAAAGCAATCACGGCAGATCGTCATTGTCATAATCTTCTGGGGTGCGCAGTTTATTACTGCTCAGTTATTACTGCATCACAACACAGCCCAGCCCAGCCCGATCCAGTCTCCCCCCCCCCCCCCAGCTGTCCACTCACTTCTCTTCATTTCATCCCATCAGATCTCCGCCCTTAGCATTTCCCCGATGCTCACCTGCTTGTCCATCCCCTCCCAGCAGCGCATGCAGTAGTGTGCCGTAGCCCGTAGCCCGTAGTCCGCACCGTGCTTGCATGCTTGCATGCTGCCACAGCACCATTCCATTGTTCCAGCCAAGCTCTAGCTCCCTAGCACCACTGCCACACCGCTGTTTTCTCCTACGGACTCAACCGCCGCAAGAGCAGCAAAATTCAGCGACGGTTTCACAGCGGCCCTGTGAGTGGATGGAGGGGTTGGACGCTTCCTGTGACACGTTTGGGGTACCTTGATACCTGCATGCCACGTGCTGATGCTTGCCTCTGGGTATCTCGACCTGCTGTATCATAAGAAAAAAAGGGCAGCATAATGGTGGTTGTCGGATGGCCTAACAGGCCGCATGCCCTCCGGTAGCTCCATCGCCCATTCCTTGAACGAGCAGACTGGCAGAGTGAAGATCCATAAGACGGCAAGCATTAAATATGGTATCGAAATAGCAGGTGATCTCCCCCAGGCGCTTCCGTCCCAGCGCCTACAAGCACTACGCCCCACGCACCACGTACCACACACCAACGCACCCAGCACTCAGCACCACCAGCTTTCCATTGAACTTAGAATTGTTGGATGGACTGAGTGGCTGGTTTCGTTCAACGCCTCGCGATGCAGTAATCTTGAGATGCTGCAACGTTTAATCTTTAATCCGAATATCCCTCCAGACGCCAAGGTTTAAGCTTTACCTTTCTGGCTGTTTCACCTTGATTGTTTCTCGCCATAGGGCTCTGACGCCCTCTACTTGTGACGAAGTTTGAAACTTCCTCCGGCGATGACTAGCTGCTCCCTGCAGTCGTGAGATTCCTCCGACACACTCACCTACAGCTCATCGAGTATTTGGTGATTCCCTCTCTCTACGGTATTGCTCTCACTGCCGGCCACCTGAATTAGATTGCTGTTGCCCTTTTGGAGGTGCACAGTTGCACAAGAAAATTGTGTACGACTGGTAAGTAAGATATTGGTTTGGGCAATGATTCTATGAGACTTTGAGGCTTTATAACTTGCTGTTTCTATGAACAAATTCCATACATGGAATATCGTCGTCGCTAGGTGTCGTCGCTAATAGAGCTTCGAACATGGCAACGCTCTTTCCAATCACTTTGCTTGTGCTCTTTGAATCGTGATGCCATATCTATCTCCAAAAAGTATCAATACACGTCGCGGCCTGTGACTTCTAAAAAGAGTTCCAACTTGATCTTGCTCTTGCTCTAGTCTCTTTTAAAGTTATAGACAGTTTTCTGCAGAAAGCTGGCACCAAGTAAATCCGCCTTCTTTGACCCAGTTGTTCGACCAATACTATCTCCAATCCATCTACAAGCGAGCACATGCTTCGCTCAACTCTCACTCATTGGAGGCACTTACCACTTGTAAAGTCACTCCAGCATGCTCCACCATACTCTGACCGACGTTTCCATTGGGCACACACGCCGGACTTGTTCGTAGCCTTCACAGCTGGACTCTTGCACCTTGAAGCTGTCATCAATGGTCATACAATGCCATAGAACCTAAGTGCAACAACAATGTAGGGTCTAGATACCCTTTCGAACATACTCCATGTCTATAACTTCATTCCGGATTTTCCAAACGATGGCTTACGGTACCGAAAACTCCCCGTTCACGGACTTGTGTACTTGACCTATAGATGATGGTGTACAATATCAGCCAAAATGTTGATCAGAAAGAGTACAGCCAACAAGTAACTATCGAAGCGTCGTCCATGCTCTAGTCAGCCTGAAATTCCTCGACAACCGTTATGCCCTGAGCGTCCCAAGCCTTTTTTTTAAGACTGAGAAGGGTCTGCTGGTAGGAAAGTAGATATCTCTTTTACTTTCACTAAACTTCCGCCGTTCGCACCTAGCTTTTCGCTCATCGACTTCATGGATTCCGGGTTCCGAGAGCGATAGTTTTCCCGTGAGCACATCATTTATCTAATCCACGAGCCTTGACAAATCGATTGATTTGCTCACGTGTGTGTTTCTCATTGTACTGCTCTTGAAACTCATAGAACGAGATCATTTCTTGAGTACAGTTGACAATTCCTTCGATATCGATATTGGATTCAGCCAACCAATTCGCCAACTTTTGTACCTTCGTTCTAGGCCCGCCCTGTCTGTCTCCATTTGCCGGTCTAGGTTGGCTTGCTGAGGTCAAGGCAGCTTGGGCTGCTGTGGCAATACTGCTTGCTGCGTTGCTGGCGGATTGGATTCCGGTAGTATTAGGCCGCAGAACCAATGCCAGAAGAATTGCCATGATAGCAATTATGTGTGGCGCATACAGCAACGGTAGATCAGTCATATAGTGGTCGTTGATTATAGACCAAGCGAGCGCAGATTCCTCTTGAGTCAATGAGAAGATCCCTTGGAGGGAGGTCAGGGTCCTATACGGCTGGTGTACAATCATCTGAGAACTCATCTCAGAGATTAGGAAGAACTCGCATTCGCCAAGCTTCGATGTATCACTACTAAAGAAATCTGGTTTTAAAAGTCAGCACCGCAGTGCATGGAGACGTAGAGGGTCTAATTACCTGGCCACAGAGTCCGGCCCTCGCTCACTACCAGTCTGATATGGTGCGGACATTCTTCCATCTTGCATGCCAGATATACTGCAGTTGCGATGACCAAATAAGGATTCGTTCGTCTGATCTCGACTTTGGTATAGAATCGCCGGAGATATAGCTGGGCAGTCGCCATAGCCTGCTGTCGAACTCCGAGGCGTTTTCCAAGTCTTGCGATTTCTAGAGAAGTCTGGTTAGCGATGGTCAATAGCAGCACGTCGTGTTGCAACGTACGTTGGTTGAAGAAAAAGCTCAAATGCCTCAACTCTGGCAGAGGGTAGCCTTGCACGAGAGCCTGATCTTCCTCCTCGAGCTTCTGACGGATATTATCAAGTTGCTCTCTACTGAAAGTCCAGTATCTCCGTTGGGACGATTCCCAGTACGATGCTGCCATGTTGATTGCTTCTAGAGTCTCGAGTTCCACGCTCTAAAGACAAGGCTATCTGGCTCGACGGCGGATATCTGGTACTTTCCCCAAAAGAACTAGAACTAGAAGAGGCTTAAGCAAGTGTTCATAACCAGAAGCACATCATCCGGCGCCTATCAAGCTTCGGGCAAACAGTAAAGACCGGTATTTTTTTGGCACTGGGTGGTAGTAGGCGAGGTAGAGTTCGAGGCTCCGAGGAGAGATGGCAAGGCTGGCGAAGTTTGAATGATTAGAGTTCCGAGCCCATCAGGACGATAGCAAATCAGATTACTCCAAGTGACGTACGACCATCTGAGAGATCCCAGAACGCAATTCTCGCTTCGCGGGACGGAAAATGGACCCGTCTATCAGACTGGCTTCTCTGCAATTTGATAGAGCTTTGGTAGCACATGCAGCTCTGCCTTCGTTCATTCTATTCCAACTCACAATGCGAAGTGATTCACATCGATGATAACCTTGAGACTCTCCCCGAGACGAGAATCAAGGCCGCCAGGCAAACCATGAAACGAGCGTCATCATGAACCTTGTTTCCGACCTTACAATGGAGCTGCAAGAAAGCCAAAACTCGAGGGATGCAAGAATTGAGAAGCTATGGAGACAGCTGGACACCCAAAATAAGGGGAAACTCGATGTGCACGGTCTGCGAAAAGGGTTGAAAAAGATTGACCACCGTCAGATTGCTTGGGTCTTGTAAGGTGCCACGGGCTAATACTGCTATAGCTCTGAAAAATGCGGACGATATGCTGAAGGATGTGATGAAGGCGGTTGATACAAATGGAGATGGCGTAATTCAATATGAAGGTGTGCCAGATCTGGTAGACTCGAAAGATATCGATGTATGCTTTATTTTGGGAGATGTGTTAGCTAATTTTATGTTATCAGAGTTTAGGGCTTTCGTCGAGCATACCGAGAAAGAGCTTTACAGTCTCTTCCGATCAATAGACCATGATCGTAATGGCAAGATTGACAAGAATGAACTACAAGCGGCATTCAAAAAAGCGGGACTTGCAGTACCTAGATCCAAACTCGATCAGTTTTTCGAGGAAGTCGACATGAATAATGATGTATATTGTTACCGGCCCTAATATCGATATTTTTGCTGTACTGACTGTCTTTAATAGGGATTTATCAGCTTTGACGAATGGAGGTAATCAATTCTTTCTTTTAAACGTCATGCTGAGTCAAATACTGCCTTACCAAATTTTGGATTTCGATCGAGCTTCAAGCCCGTACGGATAAGTGCAAAGCAGAAATAGAATCTACAGCTTCAATGTTGTGTTTTCTTTTGCTTCTGCGAAATACATGTCTCTAAGACATAGCATAGTGCTGCTATGTTCCGAGCTATCCTGCCAAAGGAGAATACTCCCTGGTTGAGGTTTTCTGTAATAACACTTAAGGAGTTTCCATCCTTGATTGAGGATCATAATTTAGCTCCACAGCCACTTTCATTTTTCTCACCGGCGCATGCTTGCCCTTGAATCCACTCCATTAAACCTGGCTAACATGACACCGTAGAAACTTCCTACTGTTCTTGCCCAACACTGCAAAACCGCTGACCGCAATTTTATCATATTACACGTCTGCAGTGTCTGTCAATGCTGAGGGAGACACCGCTATACGCGAAGAGACTCTTGAAGGTTTAGGTACTCCTCCATCTTTTTTACAAATCTTGTTTGGAGCTATCTTGAACATCGCGGCACCACCACGCAAAGCCTCGCCGCAGACTGAATATCTTCCAACACAAGAACAATCAGTCAGGACAGTAGAGGAAGTTTCAACCCAACAATCAGAGTTATACGAGCAAGAGCAAGATCTTGCAGATGATACAATGGCGCGAGAGGAGAATGAGACAAGTTCTCACAAGAAGTCGTGGCTGACATCAATTTTCCCCGATCCAGGCTACTTCGCCGCTGGCGGCCTTGCGGGAGTGATCAGCCGCACAGCTACTGCTCCGCTGGATCGTCTGAAGGTCTACTTAATCGCGAACACGGGTCCGCCCGCGGATACTATCGAGCTCGTGAAGAAAGGAGATGCAACCTCTGCCGCGAAAACTATCGGCAGGCCTCTCGTTAACGCCACAAAAGAACTCTGGAAGGCTGGAGGCATCAGAAGTCTTTTCGCTGGTCAGTATTTCCGCAACCTAAATTTGGACGTGCGTTCTGACATATCAAAGGCAACGGCCTGAACGTTCTCAAGGTTATGCCTGAATCCGCCATCAAGTTTGGCTCCTACGAAGCTGCGAAACGAGCATTGGCTAAGCTTGAGGGTCATGGTAACTCATCAAATATCAACAGCTACTCTCAATTCCTTGCAGGCGGTGCTGGCGGTGTGGTTTCTCAGTAAGTCTTTGTGCCTAATATGCCTCATGATCTAACCGTCCATAGACTATTTGTATATCCAATGGACACTCTTAAATTCCGGTAAGTCACACGGATATCATTATTCGTCACTCTCGCTGATCTCTCCAGGATGCAATGCGAGACAGTTGAAGGCGGATTACACGGCAACGCTTTGATTATAGCTACGGCAAAAAAGATGCTTGCTCAAGGTGGCATCAGATCATCATACAGAGGTCTAACTATGGGACTAGTCGGCATGTTTCCGTACTCAGCAATCGACCTTGGAACTTTCGAGTTCTTGAAAGAGCAGCTTACCAAGAGAACTGCGAAACGGCTTGGCTGTCATGAAGAAGACGCATTACCTGGATCCTTTGCGACAGGGTGCATCGGTGCATTTTCTGGTGCCTTTGGAGCATCAGTGGTCTATCCCATCAATCTTCTTCGGACAAGACTTCAAGCACAAGGAACGGTATTACATCCACCAACATACAACGGTATCTGGGATGTCACACAAAAGACCATTAGCAAGGAAGGAATTAGAGGACTATTCAAGGGAATTACACCAAATCTCTTGAAAGTGGTTCCAGCGGTATCAATCACGTACGTAGTGTACGAAAACGCAAAGAAAGCGATGCATTTAAGATGAAGATAAGTACGAAGGAGAGGCGTTGGAATAGCGAGAATCTTACCCGTTTGATCGCCATATGGCTTTCGGTAGATCAGCGCAGTCATGGCCAGCATTGCACGGCGTTCTATTGTAAATACAGGAGTCAGGTCGGGATGACCGGATGGGATATTGCCTACGGGCTAGATGCAGGATACGAGCATTCTGTATTTAAAAGAGACTGTTGAGGTCATCAGGGATCTATCAGTTCTGAGGCAGTGGACACAGCACTTTCCTGACTTGCTTTTATAAGTGGTTTTATGTATGCTATGCAGCCAAGCTGCAGATCCCTTTCTTCTAAGACAATTCAAGCTAGTGAGCACTCAAGCTGGAGTTTTATATTCAATATTTACTTGCATGACAATTTATGCTAGCGCCTGTAATTTCGAACAAAGCAGAATGAATTATTAAGTATTCAATTCTGAGGAGGAAACCGTAAAGCGCCATCTATATGCTTTCATCATCGTACACATACTATGTTACACTCAGTCCTTACGAGACAGAGAATTATACGCCCACTGATAGCTTCCCAAGAAGATAGCACCGCCAGCACTTATCCAAATAACTCGAGGACCAATCCCAGCAAAGAAAGCTCGTGGACCACTATCCTTCAGAATCTGCGTCAACAAAGGCACAACTGCCGTCTTCTCCTTAGATAGCATCAACCTCGTCTTCAACACGTCCAAAGGCGTGGTAACACCCGCTGCAATTGCTCCAGCTGCACTACCAAATAATCCACTTTCCACCGGACTGATTTCCGCCTTCCCTGATGTCCGGCGTCGATATTCCTTCATAGACTCCCACAGTGGGAATTGAATAACTGTGAATGGTACCTCCCTCATAATTGTGACTGACCATCCCCGATACAGCTCCATCCATACACCACGCAGGCCAATTGTTCCACTCTGTCCCAAGATACCCTTGAGAGCCAATAGACTTGAAGGGTACTGCTTAGCCTGCGCTCTCTGCTTGATCACCTCCGTAGGCACTCTGACAGCACATGCTGCAATCTCTCCAAGACTGGCCGCGGCCATATGTTCGAGGGGCGCCGTCCATTCCCCAATCTCCGCGCCATCAACCAGGCCTCGTGCCTGTCGTCGTGCTTGCAGGAAGCCCTTCGAGTATTCGTACGTGCAGAAAAACAGTGCTGCGCCAGGAGCCGATCCAAAGATCGCACTTCCTACTCCTCGATAGATCCCTGAGAAACCACCAGAGGCTATGAAGCCCTGTGAGGATTGGAGACGCGTCTTCAAGGTATCGAGAGGAAAAAGTGAGAGGTCGACGGTCGTGCCGGCGAGGCCGCCCGCGAGCAGGGCGGCAGTGAAGTTTGTAGGTGTATTAGAGGTCATTTCGTACGTCCTAGAGCTGGATATTGTCCAAAGTATTCAAGGAGAACCTTTGTTTTACGTGGTAGGCCGAAGCCCACATGGTTGCTGCATGGTTATAATGACCCAGAATGGACCTTGATAGCTCCGAACGCGGCAACCAAATCTCTCGAAAATTACGCGGTCACGTTTCTGCCGAGCTCTACCCTCCCCTTGATTTGCTGATATCTCATCTCGACGTTACACCTTTTTAGTCTTTTTAGATTATACCGGGTGAAAATAGCTATGGAATGGGTGTTCCATCAAGGAAAATTCCTTCAAATGCTCATGCCGTCTCAATAGCCGCCTTCGGTGAAGCTTTTTCCAGATTATGGCGGCCTCGAGCTCATCATTTCCGTGGTGGAGGACCTATCAATATAGGTAAGGATTACAAATTTCAGCAAACAAGAAGTGAAAACTAAGATCTAAACAGGTCTGGCAATCAGCGGTGGTGTTGATTCTATGGCTTTGGCGGCCCTCTGTTCTCAATGGCTGAAGTCCTCCTTAAGTGCAAGTGAATTAAAAAGCTTGAGGATATCTCGGGGCCTTCTCTCCCGATTTCGACTACACGCTTTTGTGGTTGACCATGGTGTCAGAGATGGCAGTGCGGTAGAAGCACAGTCGGTGAGTAAAGCTCTGAAAGATATGGGTATGTTACAGTGTACATCTGCAACATTGCAGACTTTTAAGAACAATTCATCCACTAACTAACATATAGGCATATCTACCAAAGTCTTGAAGATCCAATGGCCAAAAAACGCCAATCCAGCTAGCCAGGCCAATTTTGAATCTCTAGCAAGGACGTCCCGATTTCAAATTCTAGGCAAGGCCTGCAAGAATCTTGATATCGACTCACTCTTCCTTGCTCATCACAGAGATGACCAAGCAGAGACAGTGCTCATGAGGTTGATTGACGGTCATCGTGGCTCTGGTCTGATTGGCATTGAAGAATGCTCCTCGATCCCTGAATGCTATGGTATGCATGGTATTCACGAGAGCGGCGGCCTAGATGCTTTTATCTCGACAGAAGAAAAGCCGGACACCGGCATGAGGGTCGAGAATGAAAGAACATTGACTCCACCTAATCCTGAGACTGGAGGCATCAAAATCTTCCGACCGCTATTATCATTTCCCAAGGACGACCTGATTGCCACGTGTCAATTGATGCAGGTGCCATGGTTCGAAGATCATACCAACAGCGACCCAACAGTCACACGTCGCAATGCGGTCCGACACTTGTATAAGAACCATTCCTTTCCTGCTGCACTCTCCAAATATTCTATCCTCTCTCTGTCCCTGGCTGTACGTGAAAAGGTAGAATTGCGGAAGCGAATAGCTGATGAGTTGTTCTGCAAAACTCGAATCTGGGAATTTTGTACTGGCGCTGGGACAGTCGGTATCAACTTCCCACTCGTGAGCGAGTTGAATCTTGGGCATACTATTTCTTTCTCGGAGCAAAGAAATATTGCCCTTCTACTTCTTCGTCGCGTCCTATCCCTAGTCTCCCCAGAAGAGCATATCCCATTATCCTCCCTCCACGGAACTCTGCCTCGGATATTCCCGCAATTCTGTTCAGTGGCCACACCTCTAACACAAAGTACCTTTACAATAGCAGGTGTTAAGTTCGAAAAATCATCTGTGCCGTCCAAAGTCCAAAAACGTGCTGAAAACCACGATATTCATCAAAAGGAAGCATGGAATCTCTCCCGCCAGCCTTACCACTCAAAAAAGTCGCTCCAACCATCAATCTCCATCCCCCCGCACCCATACACTGGGAACATCAGGGAGCATGAAGATCAATGGACCCTTCCCTGGACACTCTACGACGGACGCTTCTGGGTCCGAGCCAAGAACTATTCCAATTCTCACCTTTCCATTCGACCATTTCGTCAAGCTGATCTAGCACCGTTGAAAAGATCTCTGAGCACAGAAACAGAGAATGCCATAAGGATATTCCTGAAGAAAGAAGCTGAGAAAAATGTGCCCAGGAGGCAGCAGAGTCTCCTTCAGCAGCTATTGAGTGAGGTAGCCCCTGGTGATGCGAGGTGGACTTTGCCTGCTATTGTGAATATGGGAGATGGAAGTGGCGAGAAGATTTTGGGGATACCGAGTCTGGGAGTTGTGGCTCAAGATGGCCTAGAGGGAATTGAATGGGAAGTTAGGTACAAGAAGGTCAGTTGGGGGGATGGTCGTGTTACTAGTTTAAGGGGGCATCAAAATCTAGGTAACTAAAGAGCAGGGTCATGAGAGAATTGGATAATAAGGACCAGGTACTTAGCAAATGCACTCCTTATTCTCGAGTTTCCCTAAGCCACTTCATCTATTAGAAAGGTCCCACCGTATTCCCGACAAACACCCTCCTCCAACCTAGCTAATACTCCCTGTCACCTATAAATATTTCTTCCCATTCCTCAAAATGCAACCCCCCCCCCCAACTTCACCGCATTGATGAATAGTATTTATATATTACGCAAAAAATAACAATGAACCGTACAAAACCCACACATACTCACAATACCTATCCATACCATTACTCCACCCAACCTTGCACAAACTCCACTTCCTTCTGGATCTCCCAATGTAAAATACACGCGTCAATTCTTGCCTGTTCCACCACTACATATCCTCCAATCTCAACACCAACAAGAACCCCATCAAACGCCACTTTCTCGAACTGCATGATTCCTATGCCATAACTCAAACCGCAGTACCCTTCCAACACACAAAGCCCTCAACAAAGAAAACCCCCCTCGCCCCTAACTAAAATCATTCTATGAAATAGCACACCCAAGAAATACACCACAACTCTCTATAACCACAACCACAACCGCAGCCATTTTTCATATGGGCATGGGGGAGAGGGAGAGCAGGATATCTGCAAAAAATCAACGCACAGTGCAGACATTGCAGATGCTCGAGTCTATGAATAGAAAGCATCTAAAGTCAGAGGATGATAAGTCCCTGCATAGACAAAACAGAAGTGGTATAGTAAGATGGAAGAGAGGAGCAGGAGGATTGCAGTTAGAACCGCTCCACGAGGCTGTTATATGCGAGATAGTGCGTAATGGAACGAGGGAGTGGTGAGGGTTTCTGAGTATCAAGGGTTCGTAAAGGGAACCAACATAACCTGATAGGAGTTTTATGGACTTTTAGGAACGGATGGAACGGTGAGAGGATACCAAACCCATAACCAGAAACCGTCATAATAACATATCACTGTGCTACCCTGAATAACGAGGCTTGTACGAGACATAACAAAGATGAGCCAAAGCAATATAAGGCAAAAGAGACAAGAGGGTCGGATTTTATATTCTATCCTGTGCTATGCTATGCTATGCAATCATATCCAATTCATCCACCCTCTTATCATTCTCCACATATCTAGGAAGACCGCAAACTTAACATAATGAAAAAGGATTTTACTCCGTGAAACCCGGAGCCTGTAGCACAGCCAAGGGAGGGCTCAAGAAAGAATCGAAGAAGTGAAACAAAAGTTTCAACAAGAAGAGTAAGTGGTATATGCAAAGGAAAAAACAACAAACAGCCAATCATTTCATGCGTTAGTCAATCACAAAAATGCTGCGCCAATGGCCATAACACCAAAGACACCCAACCAGGAAACAGAAGCCTGTGCGCGACCGGCAGCACTCTTCTTGGTAGAAGTCGAGCTAGCAGACGAGCCCGTAGCAGTGGCAGTTCCTGAAGCAGTTCCGGATGCAGATCCAGAGTCGGAGCTGGTGTCATTAGCGCCCGAGGGTGTGTTGCTCTCGTCATCAGCGAGAGGGTTGATCTTGAGGCCTGAAATGACGGTGCCGTCGACGTTGGTGACGGTCTGAGTGACGGAGGTGCTAGAGATGGTGACAATCTTGCCGTTGTTGGGGTTGGCAATACCATTGTCAATGAGGGTTTGGGCGCCGGATGGGGTATCAGGGAGGGTGAAGTTGTGGGAGAAGCCTTCCTCGCTGATCAAGGATGAGGTGCAGGTTGGTGGGACGACGCTGGTGTTGGTGGCCTTGACTCCTTGGAGCTCAGTGGAGTTCAGCGAGTTGAATTGTGACTGGAGGGTTGTGTAATCACTACGGAGTTGAGCTGATCCATCGCTGCTGATATTGACCAAACCATAGTTGGAAGCCTCTTGGGAGAACTCATATACAAGACCTCCTGAGAGGACTGGTGACATGAGTGGACCGTAGAGAACTGGAACCTCGGTGAATACACGTGGATATGGGTCGTTGCAGCCATACTCGGAAAAGAATACGGGAACGCTCGTGTTGCTGAAATCTGCCACGAGCTTATCATAGGTAGAGGTGGTATATGAGGAGTCACCACACCAAGAATAACTGTTAAGAGCAAACAGATCGACACGGGATGGATCAGTTGAGTCGCCGGTAGTGGTGCATTGCATGTATGCCCAGGTGTCGACTAAGATACTTCGGACATCTGCAGCACTGTAACCGACGGGGATAGATCTGTTAGAGTTCTTGGCAATGTAGTTCTTGAGATCACGGGTGACGGCCTTTATAGATGTCAGTTTGATTGCACCAAGACGGAACAGATTGCTTACACGCATGTATGGTGGTACGTCGGCGCCAGTGTCCACGTCGTTGATGACCTCATTGCCAGCAAAGAAAAGTAGGGTGTTAGGATAGTTCTTGAATGCCTCAACAACGGCAAAAGTTCTGTTCAAGTAGGCAGTGGTGTAGGTAGTCCATGGTGCGCTTCGGTCAATACTCTCTCCGACCAATGGGGAGTTAACATCCAGCAGCATATAGATTCCAACCTGTCCCCGTTAGCTTTTTGTCTCCTTTGATCGCCGTATTCTAGCATACCTCGTTGAAGATACTAGCGCACTCGTCGTGGTTGAGGTCGGGAGAAACATTGTACACTCGAATAGCGTTGACACCTGTAACCGACCATCAGTAATCATTACCCTCGACGTATAACGAGTAAAGACCAACCCAATCGCTGCATCAGCGCCGCATCTCGCAAACAGACAGCTCCATCACTCAAAGGATCAACGCCACTGCTTGGGTCATATCCTGACGACCCTCCCGGTTGGTATGCGACACCCACGATCTGAAAGCGGTCGCCAGTGTTAGGGTTCACAAAATTGCTGCCTTCGATAGTGAGAGAAGTGACGGCTGCAGCGACGCTACAGAGTCCAAGCAAGGCGCCGGCACGAAGCTGAACAGCAAAAGTCAGTATATGCGCAGTATCTTCTGTGCCAAATTTCCCCAAGATAGACAACCACCAAGCCAATCGTTGCTCATTTCCAGACTGCAAGGCAAGGAGGCGCGCATCGAGAAACTCTGTTCGGCGGGGGATAGCGTTGGGGGGGCAAGGTTTAATTAGACTTACGGCGGCGTTCCTAAACATTATTTACTGGCTGATTCTGAATCTTTGAAGGAGTGAAAAGAAGCAGGAATCAGGCAAGAACGAGCTGCGAGAAAAACGAAGGTGATGGTTGGAGATGGTACGGGAGAGGAGAAGGAAGCAGAGTCGAACAAAGCCATGCTCTAATAACGCCGCCGGGATTCTCGTATCACGAATGTTTTCCTGATGATCCATTGGCGCTAGGCACCGAACAGGTTGATCGGCTAAAATGAAACAGCATTTCAGGAAGCTATCAGCCTAGCTTAATCTTAATCGAGATAAGCAGGACTTTCCCTACTGCACTTGGTGCCATCCGCCTCTGCACTACCTCTGGACAGGAAAGGAGCCTCAATCCGCCATCCCCAATTCCTCGTGTCGTGCAACTCCCCTATTGGCAATGGCTGGCCGAATCAAGTTCCCCTCCCCAAATCCAATCCAGTTCCCGTATTAGATTTTGGAGGGGGAGCCCACCGCAACTCGTATGAAGTAAGTAAGAAATGTCTTCCCCTGTAAAGTGACCTACCGTCCACTTAGTGGGGGATGCAGGCGCTGGATGCAGGTGTCAATATGTTGGAAACAGTGACGCCTCGTCAGCCACGTGACCCTTGGTTTTTAAGGGAGTTCGGTTTACACGACACGACGACACGGACCGGTCCACGTGAATGCTCGTTGGAATCGTCTATTGCAATGCTCACAGATTACTCCTATCTGTACATGAAGCCACCACAGGCAATTATGAGTATCTATTTGTAAAGTCATAAGCACAAATTTGTACGCCACAATCTACCTCGTAGCCCAAAAAAATGCTCAAAAAGTTGAATGCTACACCCCCAGAATCCCTTCATCTTCTAGACTAATTAAGCCTGGAACTCCTCAATCTTGCTGGCCGCAAGACGACCTGGCACAAGCGCCAATGGAACGATACCACTGACGTGCATGTCTGGTCCGTAAACGTGCATATCCAGCTTCAACTCTTGACCAACGGACTTGATGTTCTTGAGACCCTCTTGGTAGTTGGGTCCGGCACGTCTAACCCAGATCTGAACCTTGTGCTCAATCAAAGTGCTGGAAACCTCCCGGAGGGCACGAATGACACCCTTGAAAGTCGAGGCAACGTTGGTGAAGTTGGCAATACCACCTCCGATGAAAAGAATCTTGCCCTCTGGCTTGACGGGTGAGCGGAGCATGAGGTCAAGGACAGTGCGAGCGTAGTGGAAGGTTTGTGTCTCGGTTGGAGCACCAGAGTACTCTCCGTAGTTGGCAAGCTCATCAGCGAAACCACTGCTGGCAATGGCATCAGCGTAGACGACTGAAGCACCACCACCGGCAACCAAGGTCCAGACACGACCGTTGGGGTTCAAGATGGTGAGCTTGAGGGAAGCACCAGTCTTGGCATCAAGCTCAGCAATGTAGGCCTCCTCCTTAGACAGCTCACGTCCGAATGGTGCTGGGAACTCCATTGGTGGTCCGGCATCGATGTTAACCTTACCATCGGTAGCCTTTGGTGCGACCATGCCGAGAGCAGCGGGCGAGCGAGCAATAGCCCACTTAACACCACACTCGAACTCTGCAGTTTGATCGAGCTTAGCAGCAAGATCCAAGAAGTGAACGTCGGCGGAGGTAGCATCGGCGTTTGGAATGACGACTAAGGGGTTGATCTCAAGGTAGGTGAATTGGCAGTCAACATAGACAGCATACAGTCTTGTGATGAAGTCAACGAGGACATTGTGAACACCGGCTGGAACCTTCTTGAGAAGGACGGCAGCGATCTCATCGTTGGATGGGTATTCAGCGAGGTCTACTGGAATAAGAAGCTTCTCGGCCTTGGCGTCGACATCACCAACATCAACACCTCCCTCGTGTGTGAACAAGATCCAGTCACCCTATGAAATGTAAGTCAGTATAAGGCTTAGCACAAGCAGCACGGGGCGAATGGTTGGATAAAACAGGAGAACCGGAATGCAGACCCGGCGGGTTTGACAGCGGCTACTGACTGAGGTACGGGGGTTGGCTGGGTGGGAGGAGGCAGCCGCTGGGGGAAGGTTGGGAGACTCGACGGGTATGTGGGCCAGAAACCTGTGGTTCCTAGCTTCCGCTCGTCCGTAGACACAACAGCCGAAGCGAAAAGAGACTGAACAAAAGGTGGGAGCTGCCCACATGCAAAATCTTATTTCGCATTTAAGCCATGCAATTGCTTTGACATCCACTTAGATGTGCTCTGCAATTATATAGCAGGAACCCGACCCTTTGTTGTCTTTGTTGTCTTTGTCTCTCTTCCACCATGGTTCTCTCCCAACCCCTCGCTTGCGCCAAAAAGTGGATCTGCAGCCAACGAACATGAAGATATTCAACGTACCTCTCGAGCAGAGTTAATGTTGATGTAGTACTCAGTTCCGTCTGGATGAGGCACGAATGGCTCAACCAAGAATTGTCTCAACACACCAACGGTGGTCTCTACGGTTTGTGCCTTTCCGGCTCGCTCCTGGATCCAGGCCTTGGCCTCTGGCCAAGTCTTGTTCAACGCAAGAAGTCCGCTCTTTCCTCGTCTCTTGATGAGCTGATCGGGCTTTGCAACAAACTTGGAGCCAGGGACAAGAAGCCATGGGTATGAGGTCTCGGCTTGGTCGAGAATGGAAGCAACATCAGCATCTTCTGGGAAGTAGAGCGAGGCGAGCTTCGAAGGTGGGTTGTGAACGGAGGACTTTGGGAGAGGAGATGGCTTGATGACTGGAGCTCTGGTGAGGTGGTAGTTGAGGATGGCCTTGCCGTCGGCCTCAAGGATAGCTTTTGCGGCCATTTTGTGTGAAGGAAGGTAAAGTTACTGCTCAATTCCCGTTAGTAACCGTTCTGGAGCCAGTTCCAGCGTATTCTGACAATAGCAAGAGTGTAGGAGAAGCGGAATCTCGTGTACTTTAGGACTTCTTCGAATGCAAACCTATTTTCGCGAGCAGAACTTCACTTGACGTATCGCAGATTTCTGCCGAGCAGCTGTGCAACTTGCAGTGAGAAAACCGGAACAGAAAGAAGGCCGACCAAGTGGTGAGACTCGGCGGACAGCTGTGTGGATACTAACTGCAGATAAAGCTCAAAATAGGAGGGAGGGTGGTGTTGTTGCGATGCGAGCGTTGCGAAGATGGAAATGCAAAGTTTCGAAACGGAAAGACACAACTTACCAAAGGGGATCTTGAGATGAAGAGGGCGAGACAAAGGGACGGCAAGAATTCAGACGACAGAAGAATGAGGATCAGTCGAGGGAGAGGTGGTGAAAAGCTTCCGGTTGATATGTATGGGGGGAAGGCGAGCTGGAATTGGTAGGGACAAAGATCTTTCTTGAGGAATTGAGAATGAGATTCGGAGCGAGAGCTGGGGGGTGGTGGTAGTGGTGGTTGCGGTGATCTGCTGGTTGGCTATGCGAGGGACGGTAGGTGCAGGGTGTGGATGGGTGGTGGGCGGTGGGTGGGTTGTGCGCGCGAGAGAGTTGAGGGAGCGGGCAGATTGAGTGAGTTGAGTGAGCGCGCGAGTGAGTTCAGACTGACCCTTTTTCCCAGCTATCCAACGCTCGCTCTCCGAAAATTGGTGGGTTGGATTTGTGCTAGCGTCTGGCGTTGTTGGGGTGCAGGGGTAGGATGTGCTGATTCTGTGCATTCTAGGGGCGTCGCTTGGATTCCCGCGCTCAACCACAGCACCACCGGGCTGTGCGCTGCCTCAGCTGTCAGGCCAGCCAGACCCGCAACACGCTTTCTCTTCGCTTGGGCTCCACCCGACATCCCTTCGACGGCCGTTCTGCACCGACTGGTCGCTGTGGCCCGCTGTACGTGGGCTGTTGGCGGGCTCCACTTCCGCCGCCCAGAGCCATTGGGAGCTCGCGAGCTGTCCCAGCACCACTCAATCTCGAGCACAGTACGGCACCCCAGGCCGGCCAGCAGAGCTATAGCTAAGCTGGACTCCGAATAGGAGCGACTGTCAGAGAAGATCCAGCACCAGATCCAGCTACCCAAGCACCCACCCGCACTGCACTCCTCGCTCCCATCCAAGCACTCACTCCCAGGCCCAAACCCAAACCAACAACCGGCAAGGGCCCCTCGCAAAATTGGTCCGATTCCTGCGTTCAACAATCGCGCGTCCGCATAGTCTTGTCTCAATAAATCCTCATCGCATCAATCCCCAATTGTTGCCCTGCTTCATACTGCTTCATTCAACCTCTACATCTCCCATCCTCGCTCCTGCCCCATTCCCAGCGAGTGTTTTCCTCCCGGTACTATCCTTCCCCAGTCCTCCGTCTTCTTGATTCTTGAAGTATCGAGACCTGTCCCATTTCACACAAGAGGTATGTTGTGCTCATAATTCTTTTTCTCAACCGACCTCAACACATACCCATCCCCTTCCCTACAACCGCCCTCCTCCTCGTCGCTCTACTTCCACGCTCTTAAGGGGGAAAAAAAAGCGTCTCTTTCTTTCTCTGCCATTGCTGACATCTGCTCTCCTTTGCCTCAGTCGGGTTTTCAGTTTCCAAAATGCCTTCTGCCACCAACGGTACGAATGGTGCCTCCACCAACGGCTCTGCTGGAGCCACCGTCTCTGCAAATGACAACATCCGCCGTTTTGCAGCTCCCAGCCGACCTTTGAGCCCACGGGCCGAACACACTCTCTTCCACGACAAGACACGATGCTTCGTCTACGGTCTGCAACCCCGAGCTGTCCAGGGCATGCTTGACTTCGACTTTATTTGCAAGCGTAAAACCCCTTCCGTGGCCGGTATCATCTACACATTCGGTGGTCAGTTCGTCAGCAAGATGTACTGGGGAACCAGCGAGACTCTGCTCCCAGTCTACCAAGATGTTGAGAAGGCCATGGCCAAGCACACTGATGTCGACACCGTCGTCAACTTTGCTTCCTCTCGAAGTGTCTACAGCTCCACTATGGAGCTTATGGAGTTCCCTCAAATTAAGTCTATTGCCATTATTGCTGAGGGTGTGCCAGAGAGAGTAAGTAAAAAAAAAAGTTCTACTATTGAAAATTAAGCTAATTGCGTCCTCAGCGTGCCCGTGAGATTCTGCACGTCGCTAAGAAGAAGGGTATCACCATTATCGGCCCTGCCACCGTCGGTGGTATCAAGCCTGGAGCGTTCAAGATCGGTAACACTGGTGGTATGATGGACAACATCGTCTCCTCCAAGCTTTACCGCAAGGGATCCGTTGGATACGTTTCCAAGTCTGGTGGTATGTCCAACGAGCTCAACAACATTATCGCCAACACAACCGATGGTGTTTACGAGGGTGTGGCTATTGGAGGTGACAGATACCCCGGTACAACTTTCATTGACCACATGCTCCGATATGAGGCCGACCCAGAGTGCAAAATCTTGGTACTTTTGGGTGAGGTCGGTGGTGTTGAGGAATACCGAGTGATTGAGGCCGTCAACAACGGAACCATCAAGAAGCCAATTGTGGCCTGGGCCATTGGAACTTGCGCAAGCATGTTCAAGACCGAGGTTCAATTTGGACACGCTGGTTCTCTCGCCAACTCTCAGCTCGAGACCGCTGCCAGCAAGAACGCCGCCATGAAGAAGGCCGGTTTCTTCGTTCCAGATACTTTTGAGGACATGCCATCTCTTTTGGCCACCGTTTATCAAGATGCTGTCAAGGCTGGTACCATCAAGCCACAACCAGAGCCAATTGTGCCAAAGATCCCAATTGATTACGCCTGGGCTCAAGAGCTTGGCCTCATCCGAAAGCCAGCTGCCTTCATCTCCACCATTTCTGATGACCGTGGACAGGAGCTTTTGTACGCCGGCATGCCAATTTCAGATGTCTTCAGGGAGGATATCGGAATTGGTGGTGTTATGTCCCTCCTTTGGTTCCGTCGCCGTCTTCCAGACTACGCTAGCAAGTTCTTGGAGATGGTTCTCATGTTGACTGCCGATCACGGACCAGCTGTTTCTGGAGCCATGAACACCATCATCACCACCAGAGCCGGAAAGGACCTTATCAGTGCTCTTGTCAGTGGTCTTTTGACCATTGGTTCCAGATTCGGTGGTGCTCTTGATGGAGCTGCCGCTGAGTTCACCAACGCTTTCGACAAGGGACTTAGTCCACGTGACTTCGTCGACACCATGCGCAAGCAGAACAAGCTTATTCCAGGTATTGGCCACAAGGTCAAGTCCCGCAACAACCCCGATCTCCGTGTCGAGCTTGTCAAGGAGTTTGTCAAGAAGCGTTTCCCAAGCTGCAAGATGCTCGACTACGCTCTTGCCGTTGAGTCCGTCACCACCTCCAAGAAGGACAACTTGATCTTGAACGTTGACGGTGCCGTTGCTGTCTGCTTCGTTGATCTCATGCGCAACTGTGGCGCTTTCAGCCCAGAGGAGGCTGAGGACTACATGAAGATGGGTGTCTTGAACGGACTTTTCGTTCTCGGACGCAGCATTGGTTTGATTGCTCACTATCTCGATCAAAAGAGACTGCGCACTGGTCTCTACAGACATCCTTGGGATGATATCACCTACCTCCTCCCAACCCTCGGACAGGGTGGTGCTGAGGGACGTGTTGAGGTTCAAATGTAGATATTATACACTATTATGGCTTGATTGCTGCAGGGCTGGAGTTAGACGCTTTTTTATGACACTGTCATGTAGACCCAAGAAGCACTGTATTACACCTTTAATAAATGAGCTTCGTTATGATCGATATCAATGACTTCTTGCATCTACCTAAGTGAAACTATTCCAAGTTCTCGATAAAAGCTCTATGACTTACGATTATGCTCGGCTACAAGAGCTCGTATTGATATCGCGTGCCTAGATGAGCTCACCTGTATGCTATCGTCAGCACAGACTCTAGCACTGACAAGTCAGTCTCAAGTTCTAAACTTCCAAGTCCCATCACCCGAAGCTTGCGGGCATCGGATCGCCTGCGCACATGCCTTGCTTCCGTCATCCGTCACCCGTCAATAACCCGCCATCCGCCATCCAGACGATCAGATCAGATACCCAAAATTATGTTTACGGCCGTGCCCACGGTATCTATTTCCAGGGGGCGAATTTCCGAAACGGAGATACAGCGAGCCCTAAACGCTCGTTTTCTTTGTTTTATCTCGTCTCGTCTTATCTACTGCACCTTTGTTTCTTTCCTTCTTTCCCGCTTGGCGGTGTTGCTGTTTGGCACCATTCTTCGTATTTCACGTACGAGCGAAGAACAGACCCTGGGTTTCGGATCTGTGCTGTCCTATCTACTCTTCTGATTTTTCTTCTATTTCTTTCCATTGGGTTCTTTTCCCTAGAGGAACCATTTTTTGAAGGGAAGACTGAAAGGAGTTAGCCAAGCGAGTGAGGTTGAGAGGTGTGGATTGTGGTGGTGATGGCGTGGGATGATGATGATGGTCCTAGATAGTGTCATGCATAGTCTGAGAATAGAAATGGTGGCTTGTTATATCAGATCAGGCAGTATGGCATTGTTTGGTGCGGTATGGCATGGTTTGGAGCCCCGAGAAAAAGTGAGCTTCGCAAGCCTCATCTTTTTGTGTATCACTTCCGTCGCTTGTGTTGCGAGGTAGTTGAGTTGTTGTTGTACACTGTATGACAAAGCTTACTCAGTCCGAGAGCAGGATCCGGAAGAATAATTAAGTCAAGAAACTATTGCTTTGTCCTTATTCGTATTCTTGTGTTTCTCTTATTCGTACAATGTACAGCAATCTGCAATGTAATTCCAAACCCAAACCATTGATTCTGCCTAAAACTCCTTTCCGCTGAACTCCATTCGCACCGCAACCTACCTTCGCAACAGTAAGGAGGAAATAGAATACACTGAGCGTGACAGACCAAACCAAACCACAGCACTCAAACCCCTATACCATTATCCACTCAGGATTCATCTTCTCATATTGCCAACTGCCAATAACACTCCTAGCCGAGAATACCTAGCAGGCAGAGGAGTTAAATCAAGCCTCGCCGGCAATCAACTTGCCACTCATCAAGGAATCCACATGAGCTTTCTCAATAGCAGTATTTCCCTTCTCTTCCTCCTTCAACAGAACGGCTAAGACTTCGATCGGAGGCTGGAGACCTAACTTATAGGCGCGGTTCCAGCGTTTCATGCGTGCGACACCTATGCATGGCTATATTGAAATTCCAATTAGTCAACCTGATCTGCAGCCCTTATTCAACGTAGCAATCGAAAGGAATAATGTAGGTAGTTGATAGACAATGACAAACCAAGGGATGGGGAAACATACGCCATATTGCGAACTCATATCAAACAATCTCAGAATTTTCTCCTCAACACCCAGATCCTGCTGATGCACCCTCGGTGCTTTCCTCTCTATCTCGCGCGCTCTCCAATATTTCCGAATCTGTGCATCGCTAACCTGGCTCGCGCGTTCCTCAGCTTCTGTCTTCACCGGTTTGGCAAGCTCGGCTTGAGCCTGCTGTTCAACTGCAGCGGATGAATCAATGTGTCCTACATCCATTTCATTTTGATCGGAGGTGATGAGGTCATCTTTCTTGGTGACGGGTGCAGATATGCTGGTAGGTTTATGGATTTTGGAGGAGGGAGTGGTAGCCTTGGTTACTTTGCTGCCAAAGCTGAGCTTGCTCTGGGCACCTTTGGCTGCTGGCCCGCTCGAGTTCCGTGATCGTCGTGTTACTGGCATCTTAACTTCAAGATGATGTGTATTGTGGGGTGTGTAGGAGAGGTTTGCGATGCTTGTGGTAATGTGGGTTCTGCATCGATAACGCTCTGCAGAATCGAGATAGAGTTGGTCCGGCAACGCGCGCGGTCATGTGATCACTCTAAAACTGCTCTTCGGATTTGGTATATGTACCTCGAGTTTTTGGTCTCGATGTTCAAATGCGTGTATGAATTCTAACTGAATACTGAGTAGCATGTCCGATTAGAAAGTCAGAAGACCCTCTAAAATTTTCTTTCTATAAGGCATAGTTGCTTCAATACTAATTGGTGCTCCATTGTAGCCGCTTCTGCTACTGTCTCTAGATCAAGAAATCCCTGGTCCACCGCGCTCATGAGTGGCAAGCAATAACCGTGAAATTTACGAAAAGTTGAAACCAATAAACATAAACCATCATCGACGCCTCAAAAGACTTGATTCTTGGAAAAATAATTCTCTCGCTATACTTCAAACTTGCCTTTCCATTCTTTAGGTTATTCCGAAATCACAGATGAGGTCGAAAGCGACGCCTTCACTTATTCGCCGCTACCTACGGAGGGCAGCATGCCTACTTTGTCTAACGGCACTCATTGTAGACTGTCTCAATATACTGAGTTTAGCGGAGCCGTCTAGGCTGTTGCATCCAAAGAGCTAAATACCTTATGACCATGTGCTACCCTTCCTCTTGTCTGTGCTCCTGTGGATATACTGACGAAGCATCTCACGTCAAATAGAACCATGCTAGACTGTACCTCGATTCTATGGTTTGTTGGGTTTAATATTCAATCTAGATCAATTGCGACGACATACATGGAAGCCCTTTGGCTGGGTGGCATTACCATCACACAGTACTAGAAATTGGAAATGGGGTTTTATGTTGGTTTCCTATAAACTGTCAGAGAATGCATGTAAGTCTCTCTCATGGCTAGTAGGATTGGCAGTCAAGTCTTATTTGCAGGTACTATAGAGTTACATGTACAAAGCTACTGAACTTACTTGGTGCCTAATTATCAAGCCTTCACCATTAATAGACTCCATTTTTATGATACAGATCCCGATTAAGCTTTCGAAGTGGAAATTTCCCTCTGTACCTGATTTTGCAAGGTCCATCCACTCATTCTAACTCATCCTCTTTCTCTTGGAAAGCACATCCCCCAACTAATAGGGGCTCCAAATCCTCTTCAAGTAAGCACAGCCAAATTTTAAAACCCGTTCAAGACTTGGATAGCTCTGCTACTGTACTGTTACTGTAGTGCCCCTTCTCCATGAACACATTGAGGAGTACGAGGAGAACCGTTCAACAATCCAGACAAAATGGAGTATACCAACACAGACACGTATAATGGTCTTCTAGGATCCATCTGTATGGTGCTTAGATACCACTGTTGACTGACTCAAGGATTACATTCATCCATCCCTTATGGACAATATCCCGAAGGCTGTTGTAATGCTTGAATATATTTGATGCAGCAGCTGTGGCTTCGTTGGCCACCTTGCCCTTCTCTGCCTGTCCAGTTGCCAGTTCAGCAAGATGTTGCAGGTTTTGACTATCTGTCATGGGTGCTTCTCCGGTGGTTGAGCTTACAAGCGAAGGCACCTTCTTGGCAATCATCGCTCTAGTGACCAGGTCGAAAGCCGACGGGGCAGGGCCAGTTGTGTACAGGGATTTCAAAGCCGTGGTTGCCTCAGCCTTGGTCCTGTCATACTTCAAAAGCTCAATCAGAGCCAGGACTACAAGAGTTGAGGCGTAATGTGTCAAAGGCCCAACGAAGCTTCGGTTGAAAGTCAATTGTGTGACGAGATTTAAAGCTGGATCCAACAAGCCTTGAGCAGGATCTGAGTCAGGATTCCTGAGTTCAACCAAAATTCGTAATGACCAGTAACAGAAGTGAATCCAAGGGCATGAGGAAGGTGGGAAGAATGTCGCAGGAAGATCTTCTCGAATGCGTTCAAGCTCCCCTCTACTCAACGTGCCCAGAGCGCTTGCTACTGGTGCTGCCATCGGAGGCATATCAGAAGGTTGAATGAGAGCAACCAATGAAAGGTGTCCAAGGACAATTGACATGCCTGGTACAGGATTAGCTTAGTCGAACGTTTACTACATATTAACTTACGGCTCAAATGGTAAAGGGTTTCTCCCAGGATAGTCGGATCCTCATCTGGATAAATAACAATGCTTGTATCCGGGATGAATACTGGGCTAGAGGTACTTGCAGCATGCCATTTGTCCATAACGATCAAAATCCACCAAAGCCGTCTCTCATGGTGCTCATCAGAGTCAGGATCTGCCTGCATGATACTGTCCATCGCCTTATGAACGTGCAACTTCATCGAGTAAGCGAATCCAACGGCACTACCAAGTAATGTAGATGCAGATGACTTGGTATGACGGCGAGCATCACTTGGATCGAGATTGCCAGCAGCGATGATCTGAAACATCAGTGATTGCAGACGAGTCAACTCAGCTGTTCGGCTATTGTACTTGGCATTGCCTGGCTTTGCAACTGGAATAGCATTAGTTTGGCGTGGTTGAGTTGGATCAGATGGGAATGATTGAATGGCATTAATGAGGGAGTTGTTGAAAGAGTATCTATCAGCTGGGCTGGCAAATTTTGCGATAGAGTCCAGATCAGATGGTGAGAGAATGGGGAAAGTCGGGTGGATGATATCGTAGTAACTACAAAGGTCAGGCTCTAGTTATCTCAATAAGAATGATTCACTTACTCCTGAACAATGCTAGCATCCACTGGATTCCGCATCATATCTGCTTGAGGCGCATTTTGGGCCGAGATGCTTAATCTACGGGCAGCCTCAGGTGCATTTGACCAGGGACCACCAGACTGAACCCCACCAGGTGAGTAATTAGCCTCGCGGAATTCCTGTGCCGCAGCGGATGGCACAGGTTGGTATGTGTGACGAGCGTCCTGGTTTGACCAGCCAGGTGCAGCTCTTGGAGTTTGATAAGCAGGATTCAAATCATTTGAGAATGATGAGAATGATCTCTTGCGCGGTTGCTCATTCTGCATTGGGATGGGTGAATACTCCTCGGACGGTCTGCGTTGTGGTTGCTGTTGGTATGGGCTCTCTTGTGGTAGATGTTGAGAGATCTCGCCCCCATGCAAAGTAGTCTCGAGCGTGTTCAAACGATCGGCAAGCTCCTTGATATATCTACAACACCAAAGGTCAGCTCTTGATTTGCATGGCAGCCCGAATGACATAAGTGTATGCAAAGCCCCGTGTGTTTGACTGGTGGCTTTTTCTCCACCGTTGTACATACCCTTTGCTTGGACCCCTCTTTTGTGGTACTCTGCTGAACAAACATTGCGAGCCAACTCTCTTGCAGTTTGAACATTGGACGCCTTCGCCCGACTCTTCTGACGCGTCACATCTAATCTTCTTACGACGGCATTCATCGCAAGCCCTTGATACCTTTGATCGCTTACGGTTACTACCTGGAGCATCTGGTAAAGGGCTGCCATTGTATTGAGCACCCATTTGCGCCATGGCAGCTGCGGGTGCTGACTGGTGGTGCATTTGCTGTTGTTGAGGATCATGAATATTATGGCCCTGTGGTTCCGGCTGATACTGGTTTGAGATGCCCTGCTGGCCCCTCATATCTTGGGATATGCCATCCATGCCAGAAGAATTGCCCATATTCGGTGCCATATTGCGCGACAATTGTGCAGCAAGTTGCAGCTCCTCGGGAGTGCTCATATTTGCGGAGGGTTGACCTTGTGATGAGGCGTAGAATGGGCCACCATTGTCTGCTGGATGAGCAGTTGGACTCGGGTAAGACTGCATGTTCGGCGCGTCCGAATGATTATTCATTGTCGCGTCCATCCGTATCGAAGTGGCGTAAGAGGTTTCTAAAGAGCGTATTGTCAGATTCGAGACATTCGAAAACATATAGGCTAGGGGGGAAATGATGAATATGCGCGGTTCTCGCCACCAATCCTCCGCGCACCTCTGATCTGTAGACTTACTTGACTTCAAGTGTGTGTCAAGTTCTAGACGTGAATGTGGCCAGTCTTAATCTCAGTGGTTCCAATCGGTATCAAGCTGTATGCTTGACGCGCGAAGACGAGATCGCGAAAGTCCTGCGCACGACGAAATCTGGCTCAAACAACTTACTTCTACTTCTGATGGTTTGCTATGAGCTACGCGACTCAGCAGTGAGTTTTGCGAGCGTTGATTCTATCGACAAGAATCTATACGCAAACTGGATGGATTGAGGAGTTCTTTTGATGATTGACCGAGCTCTAGAAAGGAGAATTGTTCTGCCTTGACCGATCCGCATCAAATGTTTGTCGCAATCCGAAGGGTCGTTCTGGGAGCTAGTCCCATACAAGCTAGCTTTGGCGCAAACTCTCGGACCGATTCCTTCCGGTCTACTTATGGGAACGGTGACAGTCCACTCCGACCTTTCAAAATGCTGTAACTGAAGGTGTTTAGAAGACTGATTGAGAAAATCGTGCGCTCGACTTAAGTGGTAATACCAATGGCCGATCAACATACAGCGAGTTCTTGTGGATACTAGGCAAAATACACACATTCAAGTTCCAAGTCACAAAACATGAGGCGTAGGCTATTGCATTAGGGACTGCCGAGGTACGTCAGATATGAATCAAGTCTTCCGGCATTTGACTGGCAGACTGACTCGATGATGGCGATATCGACCACAATCTGCGGCTTTCCTTCTCAGCTTAAATTTACATCAAATCAAACCTTCTACAACGATTTCCAGGCCTCTAAGTGTAGAGACAAGCAATCATGAGGGGAAGCTCAGGTTGTTAGATTCGGCAAGAGCACGCTGAACGAAGCCAATAGCACGCACTAGACAGTCGGAGAAATACGAGCTGCAGCAAAACATAGCACATAGCACATCACAGATGGGAATCGCAAAAACCCAATAACGCCGGAGCATAATTGGGTGGGGTAAATGGGGGATCTGAGGCACAGCAACAATAGCTGCACGCCCTGATCTGACTTACATCACTTATGCGTGAGAAACTTGGCCATGAATGGTACATGTCATAAAATACGTATTTATCGTATGATATGATTTTTGTGTATATTCCCATATTTACCAGTACGCCAAGGATACCATGTGATTATACTTGTGACTGAGAAAATGGAAAGGCGAAGGGACAATATGACTTAAGATAATACCTTGCAAGGGATATCTATTCAACCCATTCCAATGATTGATCCCTTCCACGACATAAAGCAGGCCAGCCAGACCAACCATCCATAATGCAATGATAGACATAAACATTATCTGTCTTTGAAGCCTGGATTCGAGTCTCTGACTAAGGAGGAAACTGTCCATGACTGGCAAAGGATACCTTAGGACAGCGAGGTAAGTGTTGTTCCTTCCGTAGGAACGCGAATCCAGCAATCCACCAGGATCGACCTCCACAATATGTATTCCTCAACATGCGTTAGGGATTGATGACTTCTGCATGGCATGCTAGGTATTGTTTCAGAATGGTGTTGAAATTAGTAATTAAGGTTTACCACAAAAGGATTACGACACGATTTGGTGAGTATAGAAATGTATATATTGAAATCTATGAACAAATGAATGTCTGCGTAAAAAGAGTTCTCGCGAGTTCATTAATCATATCATGACGGATTCACATCTCCGCCATGCTAGGATAAAAGCGTCGGTTCGAGAATACTGATAACCTGACGCTGTAACAGTTGTGGTAGGCCTGTTGCCTTTCCCCTCATGTTATTGAGCTGCCCAGATATTCTCTTCGGGTATGTCCCCGATATTGACAGCGCCGTTATTCTGAAAAGCCTTGCACCAGTCAATGTCGTCCTCACCAGGGAGTAAAGTAAAAGTACTATCATCAAAAGGAGATTGGGTCTGCCCGTATTTTAACAGCTCTTCGTTATATGCCCCTGCCATTGAAAGTCCGTCAAAACTTGGTTGTACTGAAACAGCCTTGATCCCTTCGGCATAGGCTCCACTCATGCTTGCCGTGATGCCGGTGTTCATTCCGTTACTACTAGTCCCGTTCATGAACTCCTCTAAATCAAAGGCTTCAACATTGTTGGCGAGAATTTGGGCTTGGGGCAAACCGACGTAAGATGAGGCAGTACTAAGCCGACTCTTATCAATATCACCCCCGTATTCAGAGTTGTAGTCAGAACCATTTTGATGACTAGAGAGTGCTGGACGAATCATCGAATCGCTCAGAGGCCCAGCGAAATCTTCAACTTCCGAGATCTCACCAGAGGTCGAAGTAGTTGTCAATGCTGGCTGATCGATGCTACTAAAGTCAAAGCCGGTAAACGATGGAGCCTGGCTGTAGGATGATGCCGCAAAGTTGTCGTTGTTGAAATCCAGCCCGTCATAATGAGACCAGTCAATTGAAGCTGCGCTCGCTAACCCAGCCGAGAAGATTGGTTGGTCGACGTCAGGTATCGATGAGAATGTGTCTAGAGTTTGAAGGTAGTTGTAGTCTCCAGCCAGAGAGAAATCCAAAGGTGGCAGTTGACCGTTCAATTGATCCAGGTTCGAATCTGCACTCAGCAATGGCGAACCATGCTCAGATTTGACCATACGCTGTTCTTGCTGAGCACTCGCGATAGAATCTTTGATATGAGATTCGCTGTGCAGAGCCTCTACCGTGTTGGTGTGTGGGAGATTATCTACAGATCTTATAGCCAAACCAGACGGCGATGGGCCGTGAATCGAGTGAGCCCTTGGTACAACATACGGCAAACCACACTTATGAGCCATCTGGTTATGCTTATGGCTTGGCTTGTGGTGGCCGTTGGTGAAGATTGTCAAGCAGCTCTCTGACTGAGCGGTGGTGGCACGGGGTCTGCGAGATTCGTTTGGTGTGGAGGATGATGAGGTTCCATCAGAATCTGATTCTGGAACTGGTTCGAGATGTTCTTTCTTAAGTGAGCAAGAGCATTTTGACCCGTGGCTGCAACAGCAATTGTCTGCTGTACGAGTGATCAGAATGAGCTAAATTGTAAATTGACTGTCCCCATGAGAAGCTCACCCGAAGAATCACCCTCATGGTTACAAGCGCCCTTGCTGTGTGCCTTCTCGCCGCATTCACAACGTACGTGTGCGGATCGAGATTTGCGCAAGGTGCGACAATGAGTACACTGTGAGACGGGACGGCCCTGGCGCATCGTTAGTAGGCTGGAGTGGAGTGATTAACGCCAGTGAGGCTGATGTACCTTTTTGTTGATATGCTGCAGAGGTCGATCAGAGTGCTGGCAATTGCTGACACGATGACCTCTCACGCACGCATCGCACGCCCATTTCTCGCCGGCGATCAACATTTTTGGTGTTGTCGAGGATAGGGTTGATAGGGTTTGGTGGCGGTCGGAACACCGTTGTGAGCCGACACAGTGAACCACCTCCAAAGAAGAGAAACACCGTCAAAACAGATGCGACGATGTGAGATTGCAGTCGCCGAGGACTGCAGAGTCGACCGAAATCGAGTCGTGAATATATACAATAGAAGGGCTGTTGCCCCAAAGCGCGATAAAGATGCTGCCGTGGGTATAATCCTGGTACTCCAAAGAGATGATGATATGAACGCCTGAAAGATGCAGAAGAGATGATTGAGGGGAGATTTCTCTACACGACTGGCACGCCTTGCACCGTAGGGCGCCGGCTGGAAACAGCAGGTCGCCTTATCCGGCTTGAGCAACCAAAATAGGAGAATTGGTCTTTGGTTTTTCGCTGGTGAGAGTATTGGAAAGGCAAGAGAAAGTGGAGGAGCGAACGTTCTTATGAGGGCGTGGGTGGTAGCGACGTTGTTGGTGGGGGGCCTCAGGCAGGAACACTGTCGGCTACCTACTATTTGGTGTGGAAGGCATTTACGAGTACATTAGCCCTCTTCCTCTCCAACGTGCCCTCTCTCGTCTCTCGTATGTGCAGCTTTGTTTGGCTCGGTGTGGCCTGGTTTGGTGACTTCCATTTGCCCACTGGTACCTTTGTACCGTACCGTACCGTATCTAGTATCTACTGCGGCCCCTACCCTACCCAAGGGACTGAGGGTAGATAGGAAATAGCACTGTCTTGCTTTGACCGCCTCTGTCCATCTTTGCTACCACTGCGCCCTTAGTTCCACCACAACCTCTCGGTCTGAATTACTCGTAACATCAAGTGAAGCCAAGCCGTGGGTTTCTACAACGTCGTCCAGCTGGGCCGTCTTCTTGCCTTCCGTCTACCGTCAAGAGACGGGCGTTTGCCGCAAGGGGGCTCAGCTTCTTCGCTGCTGCAAGCAAGAAAGCATGCGAAAAGACTGCAAGAGATCCTTCCCACCAATCCTGCCCCACGTACACCTTCGCCATTCATCCGGCGACACCTGCGGTTCTCACCCGGTGGGCTTATTGGGTTAGGACATTATCCAGTCCTATGGAATGTTCGTTCTTTCTGCTCAGTGCCGTTGTTTCGATGGTGAGCAGCTTGCGAGAGCCAGAGCACCATTTGATGCCATTCCATCCTATCCCGTCCCATCCCATCCCATCCATGGGTTCTACTTACTTACTACTCGACGTGCTACCATAGTGTCTGGTCCCAGCGCTCACCGACTTCATTTACAATTCCCGAACAATAAATAGTCCATCGGCACTCGATAGTCAGCCTTTAGTGAAACAACGTGCGCCAAACAACATCTTCCCCCGGATTTATGGACGCATAACGTGGAGTGGGAAGCTGTTAAGGTGGGTGAGTTTGAAGGGCGAGGTATTAGTGCATTGTTCTGGGGCTGCAGTTCTCAAAGTAACCTTCAATCCCTTGTCTTGCAGCAGTGTCCCTGTATTGGAATTTTCAGGTTACACAACAATGCAGCCAACTCTGATCCCCCAAAGAGGCTTTCCTTCTCTCACCTTGATCACGACCAGGTTGCACCCGACAAATCTCGAGAACTTCTACTTCACCCATACATGAACGGGATTTGCATATGATTGTCGGCAATCTGGTAGTCCATGTTCTATTTGCTTGTGTTCGCTATCTTCCGGGAGACATTTTTTGATCCAAATGATGATCATCACTGCTCCCCGACCATCAACACGCTTATTCAATAATTGAAGCCTTCAGCCACCACCCGACGAGAATTCTGCGGATCCTCAGATTACGCATTGGGATCATCACCAGCCATGGCAGCCATCCGAACATTTAGACGGCCTTCCTTCCTGAGACCTGCAGATTTATGGTAACAGCTAACAATTACTAAAAACGATCATGATACATGAATCAATGCGTTCGCTTCGAAACCACAGATTTAAATATATATATCCAGCCTCAGACATTGGCCTGGTGGATGGTTGTAATTCATGCTTCAATGCCAAGCCTGTCAAACAGGAACAATCGATATAGCCGCCTTTAATTCTCAAGTGCTTCTCCACGATTGACACCAGGGGAGGATTCATACTCCGTAGTGATGGCATAGGCACGCATGATAGATTTGTGGTCGGAGCTAATGCAGAGGCACCTTCACGTTCTGGCACATTGTCTCCGTTGTCCACTGCGATTCTTCCTTTTGAGGACGAAGACTACCCCACTGCAGGTCACCGTCTCAATTCACACTCAAATCCAACCAATTTGGCCGAGATGACTGGATGAGTTGCATTGCCAGCCATCTCACCGCCAAACAATGCTCCATCATGCCGCATCTCTCCAATCATAAATGGCGCACCACGTGACACGTATTTTTGATGTTGTCGATGTCTCATCGCATCTCTGCAAGAGCAGGCGGTGATTGCAGCAAGCCAGCCTTCAAGGTCCCCATGTAGGTGCTACGATATTGGGTTCAAAGTCGGCCCATGCTTTCTCCAACCGTCCTTGCCCCGGTAGCTACGGTTTAGAACTCGCCTGGTTCCTGTCTGTCCGTGGGTTGATCCCAGTCTCTGGGCAGGTATGTCCATCTGGGACTGGCAGCAGAAGAAGTCGTCTTGTCGTCTTGGAACGAATAATCTCGCTGGAGTCGCTATATTTATGGGGATCTGGAACACCCCTGCAAGGTAGAAGACTTTGGGGAAGCGATATGAAATCACGCAACGGCTGTTAAGACAATTCTGCGGTTGGACCTTTCAATAATGTCCGAGATAAAAATCGTCTGTAGACGATAAAGTGTATTTCCACTGTTTTCGCTTGGTGGTATCTAATTTAGTTAAGGCTGCGCATCGCCATTCATTCACCCAGTCAAGCATTGCGCTGTCTCCGAAATGTAAACAAAGTGCACAACGCCATTCTCATTTCCAATCCAGAGAGCAACCATAGCCAACAGCCATCACAACACATGTCCTCAATTGAAGACCGCTAAACCGTTTGTTCTAGCTTGCGATCCCACAACTCCTATCTTTGTCCCTAGTTGACCCTCTTTTGAGGAGGCGCTGGCTTCGCGGTAATGGATCGACCACTGCGTTGCTGGTAGATGGAATAGAGGAAGAAAGCACCGATTACTGCGCCAATAACGACAATGTTACCTGCAGATATCGTGTTAATAAACAAGACTTTCTTCCACCCCCATAGTGGCCAAGGATGAATTACTTACTGAGGAAGAATTTGATTAGGCCTTCAAATGTCTCTGCCAGACCTTTGGTCGCAGTTCCAACCACCGCGAACAATGTGCCGATTAGATCGAAAACGGTAGTAAGTACGGACTGGAAGACTGCTATCACACTGCCCAAAGCGGCTTCGAAGGTGTGGAAGATGGAGGAGATCAGTGCTCCAAGTTGCTCGAAGATGGAAGGCATGATTGGTGTTTCGTGGGTTGGTAGATCTGTGAGCTTCTTGTTAAAGCGTGAACGAGAAATAAGGTAAGGAAGGCTTCATGGGCCAACTGACTGTGTATACTTTGAGAGGAGTTCTGTTGGATATCAAATAGTAAGATTTTGGATTACGCAAGTTGGAAAAGTAAGGTAGACAGAAGAACACTGTTTGCGAGGCTATCGATCATTCTCTTATACTTCTCATGCAGGCACGAAGAATTGCGGCTATAGCAACAAGACAGAAGAGAGCCCAGGCAAGTATGACGCCACAATAAAGTATGACCCGGCACGAACTCTCACATTCAGAGAGCGACGACGAAATGCCCACTGGTCATCTGTGACCTATCAATCTTCTTTGTGCTCCTTGTCAAGGCGAAAGAGCAGACTAGAAGCTCTCCTTACCATGCTACGTCATATAAGTAGTACCAGTCAGTCGGGCAACAGGCAGAAGACATCTCACCCATTTAAGAGCTTGATCAACCAGTCTGTACCTCGTGATCTCATACGCAGGAAGGTACTGACGTCCTCGGGAGGACTAAAACCGTTGGAAATGCTCCGATCATCTTTGTTTCTATACTGGAGCGCAATGCGTCAGTGGCGTGCACACTAGCCACTTTAAAACGCGGGGAGTTTTCCTGACAGTGCCACACTCTGCTGTCTGGATATGGTCTGTGCTTTTTCCTTTCATGACAGCTCTTGGCACTGTAGGTATTGCTTCATTTTGGCTTAGTTGCATCTCTGCAGGATCTGTTGGGATCTTCATGTTGATTTTCTGCTCCTGTGTCCTATTTGTCGGGTTGCTTTCTTACGCCACAGTGAGGCTTGAATGAGCAACACCAACTCGTAATTGGGTTGATCTGTGTCACTTATGAAGTGCAGATTACTGGCGAGAGTCAAAGTAGTAGAGTCGCACAAGTGTATTGCACTTCACCTAGGACAGGATTATAACAGCCACTTTTTCTAATTTGGTTGCCGGGCTGTGTCTTCTTTCGAGCGCTGCTTGAGTATTGTCCCTTTGTGAATCTTCTCTTTGAGGACGAGCTACTACCTCGACACTTCTTCAGTTGAACGATAGCCTCAAAGTCCCGCTATCAAGTATTGTCGTCAAAGAAAGTTGCCAGTAGCTCAGACCACCATTCAGCGCTAGCTCTCCTTCACATAAAACCATGTCGTTACCGAAGAATTGGCCACCGGAAACGAAATACATCTCAGCACCATTTCTTTCCCCCACGCTCTCAAAGGAAGCACGAACGTCATTGCTCACACGCTCGAAAGAGTCTCGAGAGATTCCATCCAGCATTCCTCGGGGACCATCACACGCTGCTCACATAAAACCTATCAATCTTCCATCCCACCCTGCAAACGGCCAACGGGGGCTCTTCGCCAATAAAGCTCTGAAACCAGGAGAATTCATCGTTCAATACCTCGGTGTCTATCACTGTAGCACAGCTGATCCGAACACAGATCCGCATGCTCATTCAGACTATGATCTCTCTCTCGACCGTGAGTTGAAGATCGGTATTGATGCCGACAAGATTGGGAACGAAGCTCGCTTCGTCAACGACTATCGCGGGGTCGCTGAGCGGCCGAATGCAGAATTCATGGAGATTTGGGATTCCAGGAGGAAGGAGAGGGGGATTGGTGTTTGGGTGCTTGGTATGGGAAAGTCGGGGAATAATGGTTTCAAGGGGATTAAGAAGGGAGAGGAAATTCTGATATCCTACGGGAAGGGGTTTTGGGGAGCTAGGAGTGGTGGGGACTGTTGAGAAAGTGTTAAGAATGGTTGTATAAACCCTTGGGAGCCTTTCAGTGTGAAATCTGGACACACACAGCAGGAGTATTTGGAGTACTCCAGCCTTGTCCGAGTTAGTCAGGAGGGCCCGGATAACTACAAGAGATTAACTCAGATCTCTCTTCAGAAGTATGATACCGGTCACGATTCAGCGGTCAAGGACAAGGAATTGCACCGGATCTCTGAGATCGAGGTCAAGCAAGTCAACTTTTTGACTGTTGAATAACCTTTGTCGAAGAAAGTGGAGGTGAGCCACGTCGAGCCAGGTATAGAATGGCATAGTTATACAGGTAGAAAAGCCTGCCTAATGCACTTGCAGCTGGACGAATTTCTGCCTCAAGATACCCACCATACTTTGTAAATGTTCCGAGAGGGCACCGGGAACACTTGAGCATAATAGCAAGCATATAGATAAACCTTTTTACGGACTAACAATGATTCTTGAACCACCTCCATGTGCATAATCTCAAGGCATATCAAAGACTCTTAATGTTAGCCCACAGACCACTTAACTAATGTAAGCTGTTATAGCTATCAAAAAGGAAATACAATCTCTCGACAGCATCTAGATTTAGCTCTTTAGTAGGTGTGGCATTAGTATTGTAACTAGCGAGCTACCAGATGATCTCCGCATCCTGCATCCTGCGTGACAGATACTTCTTCACAAGAAAAGCGTCTGAGGATCTACGAATACAGTGTCTGAAATCCTTAGCTTTCCTATCCCGGAACCAATTGAGATATAGGCGGTGACAGAAGAAGGTCCATCACAGTCGTCAATCCGTCAATAATGGCCCCCGTGCATAAAATTGCTGTCATCCAGCTTCAGCCAGAGGTATGATACAGATACTTTCTTTCTGCTACCTGTGGTGAGGATTTCTGAAGTTTGGAAACCACTCTTGAATCAAGGAGTCACAACTTGGAGCTGTAGTACCTGTCGATGGAAACTTGCCTCCAACCAGACAATATTTCTTGTCGGTTGTACGATTGTGTCTTCTTTCTATATCGATGACTTACCAAGCATATAGCCACTGGCAGTAGAGGCCAACCATGCCAAAGCTATAAAATTCATCAGAGATGCAGCAGCACAAGGATGTGATCTTGTTGTTCTGCCAGAATACCACCTCACACACTGGGTACCACAAGGTAAGCACACTCACCAAGATAGCAGTGCGTTCAAATCTTGACACAGGCGGCAGACCCCAACTTCATCCCAGCTTGCGCCGACTACCAGAAATATGTCGATTCGTACAGCAACCTCGCAAAGGAGCTCCAGATCAACATCGTACCGGGAACCATTGTAGAGAAGCACGGTTCTGAGCTCCACAACGTAGCATACTTCATCTCGAGCGATGGAAAAGTGCTAGGCTCTTACCAGAAGAAGAATCTGTGGCATCCAGAGCGGCCACATCTAACATCATCACTTCACGTACCCCATGAAGCCATCAGCACCCCGTTGGGAAAGGTTGGGCTTCTGATCTGCTGGGATCTTGCCTTTCCGGAAGCTTTCCGGGCGTTGATTGCATCAGGGGCGCAGATTATCATCATCCCGACTTTCTGGGGTTTGGATGATTGCAATGCTGAAGGTCTTGCTTATAACCCACTCTCAGAAGATCTCTTCCTTGATAGTACGCTAACCGCAAGGTGCTTCGAGAACACCTGCGCCGTGGTATTCGCCAACGGTGGAAACGCAGGCTTAAGCCAGGTCGCGGTGCCATTTAAGGGCGGGATGGGCAAGTTGCAGAGAGAGGAAGGTATGAGTATTGTTGAGCTGGACATGCGGATCTTGGAGGTAGCTGAGGCGAACTACAAGGTTCGTGAGGATATGGGTAGCGAGGGTTGGCATTATGAATATTCTTTGAAGAAAGTCTGATCCTAGAAGGCTAGAAGAACCACTTACACCTACCCTTCATCAATCGTCGTACCAGGCCAAACTTCAAGTCACAAGTAATACCCTCCAACACTAAATCGTCTAAATCGGGCGTCATCCAACCTCCCACTCCCTTCCAGAACAGAATACCATCCAGACTCCCAAAAGCATCTTTTGTTGCACATCGCAGCTCGATGGCATTACTCGTCCATCACCACCTCGTCTCTAAAACTGCCCGTCTAGGAAAGTCCATCCACGCCAGAAGGGGCCCGCTCCGCTGGGTTACCATGACAGGATATATACGACGTACCTGACTCAATTTCTCGGCAGCACGAACTAGCGTGCCAGGCCCATCCCTACGACGGTCCTAGTTGCCAAAAGCCGACCAACAACATATCATGTTGGTCGTGTCAACAACTCCCGAGAGCGCACCAAAAGATGGAGTGCACTGCACTATTCCGAATGCAAAGCCCCAAAGCCTATGATTGTGTGTGAGTACGATGATGTGAACATTACTGAAACTGCGCACCGCAATTCGTTTACCAATGTCATGCCATGCCAAGCCGTCCCCCGAAATCTTTGCAATTCCTTTCCAATTCCATTCAAGTAATCATGTCTCCATATCAAAAGATGGATACTCAAGAATCCAAACCCAAGCAAAAGCAATGGAATAATCGCAAAAGATGTTGTGCGCATCTTCTCCCCCACAAGAGGAAGATGCTGAGATGATTATTAAACGAGATGAGACGGAGCTGAGCTCGACAAGACTGACTCGCCTTGTGATTAGCGACCACGATTCTGCAAAGGAACCTGCGCAAAATCCCCGTTCTTAGGATCAAGGACTGCTTGGGATATTCTGCTTGTAGCCTTCTTTCTTTCTTTCTTTGTTAGTATTATTCCATGTGCATACACCATCGCAGACAGGCTAGGATATCTACTGGAGAGGTGTTGGGGCGGAGCTATAGTTGGCACTGGCCTTGGTGAGAATACTTCAGCAGTTGCTTTCCTTTCTGACATATATACGACGACGTCATTCACTCAAACCCACAAAATGCCATGCTAAAGCCCACGGCCAAGATACGCATCGCGTGGGACGAGACGGAGCTATGGTAGACGAAGAGGCTCCTCTAAACTCCCTCGCCATACCCAGGGACTTGGTTAGTGGATGGACTAGTAAGCGACGATTCTCGACATGATTTGTATTAACCCAGAAGTTGAACGACGTTGCCTCTGAGCAGAGAGCACGCGTGCGAGAGAAAAGCAAATCTCGGCATAGACAGCGCAGAGCAAATAACCCTTCTCTCTTCCTCGCTGTCCATGCCCCCAGCATACCATCCAGGCTCCAAAGAGCCGGACACCGCCATTCCTTCAAGGACCGGATCCACAACCAAAAGAAACATGGCGGCATAGCTAGCTCGGTGGTCCAGGGACGGAGCGGCATTTTAACACTTCGTGACGGCTCATTTGCCCAATACCTACAAGCGAGGATGAAGTATGAAGATCTAGACGAACAAGGAGCCCTCTGACCGAGTCAATCCCAAAAGATAGACGTGCAACAAACCCAGAGGGAAGGCAGCAAGAGAGAGACAGAGAGCGCTAGCTGCACCCGCGTGCTGATAAGCAAAAGCTGCTGAATGCGGTGACGTTTGAATAAGGTTGCATCGACAGTCATCTAGAAGCAGAGGAAGCGATGAAGGCCAAGCGCGTGCTCGTGCTCGTGCTCGTGCTCGTGCTTATGCTACTAGATCTTACTAGTGGGGAGGGATTTCCGACGGCCTGGGGAAGAGGATCAATGTAAGGCTTGAGCTCACAATTCAGAGAGAAATTGAGGTTCCCCGAGTCAGAGGTATCAAAAGTGCGATATGCAACGAAAGAGAAAAAGATTATTCGATATATCACGTTGACTCTAGGATAGAATGAAACAAAAGGCGATGAAATGGTGTCTTGGAAAAAGGACCAGATGGCTGGGACAAATTCATCCTGAGTGGAGGGAGGGCAACGTGTAGAATTTAGTACCGTCTGGTGATAGATGTCCTTTCCTTTGTAACGTTCAAACCTGTTCTCTATCTTTCCTTTCCTGTACCCAAGCTGAGTTAAAGTTTAGCAGGTTACAGGTAAGAAACGTGCGTCAGACATTACTGAACACAGCAGCGCGGAGCGCAACCCGGAGCCTTCAAGAGAAGATCTTGTTATTTAGATTTTTAACAACTACGCCTAAAAGGCTCGCGGATATGAGCAGAGCATGCTATGCACCCAAACCCCAACGCCAAATATCAATGAAGCTATGTACTAGAAGTGTAGACTATTGCCCATTACTGCTCATTTTCTCCTGGCCCTTACCTCTACCTCTACCTCTAGCGTCGCCACGACCAACACGACCACCTCTGCCACGAGATCCGACTTTCCCCCGGCCCCCGCCATTGCTGGCTTTACTTGTGCTCGCAATAGCCCTGGCTTTGGATGCTGCTTCTTCTTCCTGTGCTCGCTTGCTTTCTTGATCCCACCACTCCTGAAACGCTTGTTCTTCTTGAATCTCCTGAAGGCTTCTTTTAGCAACGGCCTCTTTGATCACCTCTTGTTCGCGTCGCTGTTGCCCGATGATATCGGCCAGAGAAAGTTGCAATGAAGGCTCAGCCTTTGCGGCCGGAGATACATAGGATTTGGATTGTGCCATAAGCGGCATACGAGCACCTAGGGCAGAATCCGATGTAGCTCTTGATGGCCCCGGTGTCGACTTTTGAGACGCAGATGGGCTGGTGCTGCTGACAGTCCGGCGCTGGCCTGCAAATCGGGTATCAGGAGATGCAGTTCGTCGATGTGGTAGTGCCTGTATAGGTGCAGGACCTGCAACCTTGGGTGGTTCCAAAGAGGCAGGCTTAGGCTCTAGAACATCTTTCAAGGAGGTCTTCGCGCCTTTGGCAACTTGCCACGGGGATGAAGGCTTACCATCTGATGCCTTGTCGACAGTAATGCGGGGTTGGAGAGCTGCTTGTTGCAAAGCCTGCTGTTTCTTTCTCTCCTTCTGGGACATTTTCTGTGGGGCCGCTTTTCTTGACGCTTCAGCTTTCGATTTTTCGGCAGAAAGACTCATGGATAGGCTGGACGTCCGATTGGAAGGTGTCTGAGCCATAATGTCTCGCATGTCAAGTTTTGAAGATGGTAGAACAGGGAAAGACCAATTCTTAGGTTGGGTATTCAAGTCTGGACTTTCTGCAGAGGGTGTGAATCTCGGCGGGAGTGATGAAATTGGAGACTGGGCCTGCAAAGCGATTGGTTTAGTCGGTAGTTCTCCCCATGCTGGTCTTGGACTTGCATCTCCAGCCTTTGGCGAGTTCTTGAACTCTAAGGATCTGCGCGGTGGTGACGCAGCACTTACGGAACCGAGTCCTTCCTCATCATCCATATCAAACATGAGATCTGTTCCCAGATCTTTTGGTTGAATACTAGGACTGAAGGGGGCGTTTCTAGTAGCCTTTGACTTTCTACGAGCTTTGTCTTGGCTAGGAGACCCAAAAGCAACATCGTCCAGACTCCCAACTCGCGTCCGGAATGATGAAGACAAACGACTATCTTCATCCTTGAGGTTCATACGGAACGTCATATCTCGAATGCGCCTTTGTCTTTCTTCATCGATATCGCCAGCTAGACTAGGATACTTCTCATGAAGTAGAAGTTCAGACCTGCCGCTTTTTGCGAAAGGTAGACAATTAAGCTGGTTTCCTCGAACAATTTCGTCTAACTCATAGAGTAAGTCTGCATCTAGATCATCTAGCAACCGATTTTCTAGCATTGATTCCAGCTGTAGACATATATATTCCAATCCGGCGTCTTTGAATTCTGTCACGGAGCAAGGCGCCACTGCATTTAACAAGTTGCAGACATTTCTTGTATTCACAAAACGTCCCATGACTTGTTGGCAGATCTGAGAGAGACGATCGAGCATTAACTCGTTCGCCACTGCCATAACGTCGAGCACCAGATCACAAAACTCGTCAATGTCCTCCGAGACAACGTCATCGAAAAGCTCTGGGCCACAGTCCGAGTATATATAGTGCAATACAAGCTGAAATGTTGAAGGCTCAATGTGCTTCAGGTCAATGCGTACTTTCGAGTCTTCTTGGCGTCTACCAGCGAGCCATTGTCCTCTCGCCCTTCCTTTAAACAACCCCTCGAAAAATGGACACCTTTGGCAAAGAAGAGCACTGTGAACCACCATCTCTTCTTCGTCTTCGAGTTCAATGATCGTATCTCCGTCCTCAAGAAAGTCGGGGCTTTGAACGGCAAGAGCAAGATCTTCGTCCATTATCGGTTCAGGTTCCGACATGAGACGTGCGGCAGTTTCCAGCTTGACCAGTTTCAAATGAGCTGCTGATCTCATCAGTTCAGTACGTACTTGTCGAAATCTGAAGGCCATAGAAGGAAAGTGGTGAGTAAAGTGCCACACGTCAACCACAGCATCGGTATATACATAAATCACCAGGTTTATGATAGTTAGAATGTCCAGTCCATGGAAAATGATGCGAGCCATTTCATTTTCACCTGCTTCGATGATGAAGAGATCTGACACTGTGGATTCTCCAGTACGTCGATATCTGCCCAGAGCTTCTCGCAAGACCGGACTTCGAGCACTGAGAATGAATTCGTGAACTGGTATTTTAGTATCTGAAACGTTCGTGCAGATCTGGACATCGTAGCCTTCCTCGCTGATCTGAAGCCCAGACAGATGGTGATCCACATCTCTCTCAACATCTGGAGATGTCAGAATCGCTCTTTTTAGTGGATTGATATGTTCTTTAGGTAATGCTGGTACCCAGAATCTAGGTGCATCACTATTCTCCATCAAAGCCTCTGACGGTGTCATATCACGGAGACACAGCATAGGAGCTACATCATCCCAGAGAGTCTTGTCGTCTAAAAGCACTTGTGTCTTAGTCACATCACAGTCCTTGCGGATTGCTGCATAGACTCCGAAAGGATTTGACCTGACAGCTGCAACTTTGGTCAAACCAGGAACCCGCTGAAATTTGAAATCCTTTTTGCTAAAATCTCCACAACTTGTGAGCGTATCCTTAATCTTAGTCCTCTTGATGCGGCGCCATACAGCACCGGCCTTGGTACAGACGATCACAGAGCCGTTCTCGGCAACACCAACGGAGTTGATTCCATCCCAGTTGCCTTTTCGCAAAGACCAGACACGCTGTGGTGCTGAAAGGGCACCTTTGATTTTTGACGGGTTTGTGGTAGATGTAGCCGTTGGATTCGTGTCGAGCTTTTGACTAACGTTGATAGTGAACAGGTCACCTCGACTTGAAAGGGCCGCGATGATGTCGCCACCAGAAGTTATGGAAGAAATATGATTGGAGACACCTTCGTACCTAGTTGTGAGAGCTGTGCTTCTGAGCTCGTAGTTTGTAAAGCTGTCGTGTAGAGGGAATTTGACAATATTATAGCCATAATTTGTGAAGACGCATACGGTATGATTGGCGAGCAAACATGTTGTGGCTCTGGAAATGGCGGATACCATCACGATGGGAGACTTGAAAAGAGAAGCTGCAACCTTTCTTGGTATAGGTTGTGCTTCCAATGATCTTGAGTCCGAGTCCATCAAGCCTAGTTGTCCTTCATTCTTGCCCCAGGTATAAAGCGAAGTAGTAGTGTGCGCGACAGAGTGGATTGCGGATGCAGCCACACCAATGATAAGCTCTCTTTTCAGAGGACCAAATATTTGACGTGGTGTATTGCACATTGGCTCCTCATCCTGCAAGCTGGGTCTCGGAAGGTTATAACCCAATTGACCAAAGGTGTTAGTACCCCATGCAAAGATTTCTCCTTCCGAGTCTACTGCCAATGTATGATTTTGACCCAAGGCCACGTTGACAATCTTCTTACCAGCTAATGCACCTTGTTCAATACAGACATAGTTGAACCTTGTCATATCATCACCAGTTCCGAGACGGCCACCGGGTCCAAAACCACACATGTATAGATTGGACTCCGGGTCCGTGGTTAAGATAGCGCTGTGTAATTTCGAAAGCGCAACATCTTGGATCAAGATAGGGCGGTTCTGAATCAAAGAAGGAAGATCAGCCACGGTTTTCGGGATGACATTGACATCATGAAGCGCCTCAGCAGTGCCCTGCAAAGATTCTACATGTTCCTGATAGAATCTGAAAAGTAGATGATCTGGTCTTTTCAGCATGATCTTCTCAGGATGTTGGCGATCATCCTCGTCTCCGAAGCCTAAGGTAAGGTTTTTATTACTACCAAAGGCGAAGAGTTCATCGCCGTCAATACTGAAATGAGACTTGATGTTACTTGAATCAACAGCTCCCATCACCGACTCTGCTTCCTCTTCCTCAGAACCGTCATCAGACTCTTCCGTTTGGCGTCGGTGCTGTAAAGTACGCCTAGCAATGGTCGAGTTGTAAACATCAAACGGACTATTGCCTTCATGGTCCTTGACTTTGATCACAGATGTTCCTGATTTGGAGCTTGAATTTCCTAACGGAACGCTCGGACTTGTGGCATCGCGGTTGATAATCGCTCGAGCAATCGAAGTATGGCCGAAGTAAAGAGCTCTATGCAATGCTGTCCAACCACTCTCCGTATCTTGCACATACAGATCGATCAGTGGATGTTCAATCAGAGCCATGGCAAAGCTTGATGCATTCTCGGAGACAGAAGAACAAGCGCGATGGAGCACTGTAAGCCCTGCGTAGTCTCTGCTATTTATATCTGCCCGGGTGAGAACTGCATTCCCAGATTTGTGCATATTCTGCATTCCGGCTTGACCAGAAGCCTTCCGATGCTTCAGCAGATTCCCAGGTGATGTTCCAATCCGTCCTGGACTTCCAACGCTTCCCAAACTGTTTGCATGTGTCATTCCTCCATTATGAGCTTTGGGTGTATATTGGGCGCTTTGGTTGGTATTCGCCAACAGGCGCCGAAATCGTTCGACATCATCCTCAAGATAGTATTTCCAAAGAAGATTACTCATGTGTTGTGAAGTGTGGCAAGAGGAATATCTTCCGGTCACTTCAGCTACACCTCGCTGTGACCTCAACGGGACACGGCGTTTTTAAAGGTGTTTGAAGTGCAGGAAGATTCCTGGGGAAAGAAGAGGAAAGAAAGACAACAATTCGGCCCCCTCCAACGAATTCGAATGATGAATCGCTTTTGGCGTCAGTCCGTAGATGTTGATCGCAAAAGGTATGACGTTGCGATAAGGCGAGGCGCACAAGAATTTGCCAGTGCAGTAAGGCTCGTAGGGTATATAAAATGCTCGTGTGTGTTATATCGTAGGATAGACTAGATGTTAATGCAACTATGGTCAGAATCAGGATGAGAGTAGTAGCAAGATAGAGGGCAAAGCTGCTCGCGCTGTCGTTGAAGCTCGAAGCCTTGTGCGAGGCGCGAGCCAATCAGCGACGCGCCCATTTTGAACGTGTCGAGATGATTGCTCAGGAATTCAGCCCTCTTGGTTATTGTTCCTTCACGTTGCATCTTAGTATAGATGTGTCCTTTGAGGAATGCTAACATGGCAGAAGCCTCTAAAGCGGTTGCCCTCCCCTTTATGCTGTACACTGCTGTCTTCTGTGCCTCAACGTGGCCAGTGGCGGTGTGATTAATGGTGCAGCAGTCCCACAACAGCAGCTCAGAGTAATGCAATTGATCGGATTAAGATACAATACCTATGCAAAGTGTAGTTTTAAGAGATTAGATCACCGAGTAGCAAAGCTAAGACATCATGAACAAAAAATAAAGACGCACTGTTTCGAGAGTATGTCGAGGCCAACTCAGTCTTTCGCTAGGCAAACTTCCCGTTTAGCCACTTTTGCTGCATAGGGCACTTTAGGCTGCTACGACTTCTCAAGGAGACGGCTGCCTTTGGAGCATTGCTGGAAACCATAGAGTCGTAAATGCAAGCTGAGGAGGAAGTAGAACACTAATTTAAGCAAGTTGAAGACACTCCACCAGAGAAATGATATATTCGCCTATCCACAAAATTCAAGACCTAGACGCGCAAAAGCCAGCCTTTTCTAGAACACCAGAGGTATCACAGGCCCTAATTGCTCGCCCTAAACCTATTCAATTCCATTCAATCTTGGGAAAGAAACAAAGAAGAACACCGCGTTTGGTATATATGTGTCCCCCACAGAATATCTTCGATGAAGACTGAAAAGTAGGCAGAAAGGAAAGGCATTGTTTAGGGAGTCGTAGCAAAATGATCCTTTTCCCCCTCTGCAACCACCTATACTGTTCCTTCTCCTTGGCAAGATAGAGCTCTGTGAGGTAGGTAAACCTTCTCTGCCTCTCCATTTTAACGCCGAAAGATTCCATCATGATAAAGTCAAGACGCGCCACTCCTACGTAATGTTATGATTGTGTGCTCATGCAACTATGCAATCCGTATCATACTGCGTATCTGTGAGAAGAGTATCGTAAATGTTGTAGAATGTATGAAGTGTGAAATGCAGTCCTTCTGCTTTGCTGTGCCATATTGTTATGTTGCTTTGCTTAAACAACTTCACCACCCTCGTCGACTACCTCTGCGGCTGCTAGATCCAGAATCCCCTCCTCGAGGATTGTCACCTATGTTTCCAATGCCTCTTAATTCTTCAATACTTCGTCTTGACTGATGCATGTCAGACATGTCAAAGAGGAGAGGTTCATCGTCCGCCTCGTATACCCCGGCAGTACGGCCAGAGCTATGTCTGCCAGTGCCTCTTTCGCTAGTGCCACTTCCACTTCCTCTATCCATCAAGCTTGAAAAAGAGCCTGTTTGAGGAGGGGTGACACCACGTCCACCAATGCGGCCGAGTCTTGCTCGATAAGGGGAGTTTGTTGAACCAACTGAGAGGCCACGCGGAACCTGTGGCACATCTGACTCTTGACCTTCTAGCGAGGATGATGCTTGGCGAGACATTGGAGTGGAAGATCCGGAAATGTGAGGAGCAGGCTGAAGCAGGCGAGATGGGGAAGGTGAAGATACAGAAGCTACATTTTCTGACGTTTGGCCAATACCTAAGAGTGCACTTAAGCTCGGCGGTTCACGGTCATCCGCTCCAAGACTGATACTCCTGTGCGGGCCAAATGGCACATCTCCCAAGTCATCATCCACGACTGCAGCTCTGTGTCTTTGTGCGACTGAGCTAGATCTTCGCGTATGTTGATAATATGGCCTTGGAGACGTTGGAATATCAATTGCATTCGTGGCGAGCTCGTTTGTTGAGTCATCGTCTGCTACATCCTCCAATCTAGGCTCCGGATCCCGGTTTCGATGACTCAGTGTACGAGTATGTGCATACGTCTGAGAATATTCTGCTATAGAATTAGCGCTCAGTCGAGACGGTATAGCTGGTGTATGAGGTGTATGTGGCGAAACAGGTTTTCCTGGCGAAGAAGAAACGGACATCGATGTTGCTGCTACCATAGGTGGTACACTTGACAGCTGTCGACTCGATGAGCTAGAAGATCGGTGTAATGCGGTTGATGACGACATGGATTCTGTAAGTGCATTATTTGATTCTCGCATCATTTGGAACTTTGACAATTGAGCACTTGTTCGCTTAGTTGAAGCCTCGCCCGAAGGTTCGAAGCTCTGAAGTGTCTTCTTGCTATCCAATAATTTCAGGAATTCCGATATGTTATCATCGTCGGTCTGCAATGAACCAGAACTTCCACCTGCTCCGGTGTCCGCTAGAATTCCAGAGCCGGGTTGGGCAGAAGCTGAGGAAAAGCTTTGCTTTCCACTGCTGTTTTGGTCGTCGTCCACAAATTTACTGGTTCCACCAAAGGATGATCTACCTCGGCGATGCGTGAAGCTACTACTATAGCGACTGAGTGGTGTAGGCTTTGGTGAGCTTGAAGTAGAGGGCACGATACTTTCAGGAACGACTGGGCCACCTCTTAATGAAGCTGGCATCCCTGCTGTCAAGGAGGAGCGATTTCGTGCCTGTGCCAGAGCACTGATTCCAGACGTTCGAGGTAACGACTGAGGTGATTGGGGGAGATCCACTCCATGCAGTAAAGGATTCCCGCGCCCAGGTGAAGATGATAATGAACCTGCTTTAAATGGCTGGAATGATAGCGAGGGACGTCTTGCCATGTTAAGGCCTTCAAGAGATCGCAGTGAAGCTCTTGAAGTCTGCATTGGTCTTGTTCGGGGTACAGAGTCTGCTGGTGAGGAGCCATCGTCCGATCCCATAGTCTTAGCTGCTCGCAACGCTGAGATTGGGCTTGATCCCAGAGGAGGTGCAGCACCATGAAATGTGGACAAGCTACCATATGCCTGCCCTGGTTCCGCATCCTCCGGACGGTGGCGATGTGCAGGCAATGATCCGACTTCAGTCTTGGAGTTGCTGCGCTGAATGTTACCTTTGGTTGCTAACGAAGGCTGGAAGAAGTGCTCATCAGCACCCATGAACCTTGAGCTCAAAAGCGCTTCAGAGTCATCCACACGGAAATTGCAATCATTTCGGTAGGATACCTCAGCGGAAAATTGCCCTACAGGAGTGTCCGTTGTCCCAACAAGGTATTGTGTTATGACAGGGCTAGAACTCTCATACAATGGTACAGTGAGCGCATCATAACGACTTGGCGTAGCTTCGCCAGTTAGGATGCGACAATTGACGCGCAATTGGCTGTTCGCAGATCTGTTCTTGGCCAAGTTCTTCACAAATCTCCATCCTGGCACAAACTTTGCTGTAGTATATAGGGAGCGAAAGAAGACAATGCACTTCTTGTACACTGTCGGGAGTGTTGATCCAAAATCATAGGTATTGTCACCCATAACGTCCTTCAGTTCAATCCTCCATCGCTCAAGAATGACTTCGGTGTTGATCTTGGTTGGTTGCGGTCCACCTTCATTGAACCCACCGGACCTATTCAGAGCTTCTTGAACATCCCATCTCTTTCCTTGATCATCCAGGATGACTAGACTCTGGTTCTTTGTGAAATCTGCAGTGTTTAGGTATGTTTCAATGATGAGGGGAGGCGGGCGGTTGTCGATAATGCTGCATGTCTTCCAACTCTGTAGCTCTTGTCGAAAGGCATTCGTATCGTCAGTCTCTATTTGGAACTTCTAGGATCAGCTAGATTCAGGCTCATAGTGGATGCACTTATCATACCCATTTATTAACTTTCTTTGGGCCATCCTTTGTAAAGACAACCGGCAGTGAGATTCTGGACTGCAGAATTACAATGGCAGCTTTTGTATGGAAGTTCTAAATGTGATCAAAGGTCAATCTAGGCCAGCTCATCTTCGAGCAATAGTAGTACTTGGGATGCATACCTGTACAATTTGGTCCATCTTCCTTACCGACTCTTGACTTGGACCACTTGTGGGAACCGCACCACCGGCCTCGTCGGTTTCGTTATAGCCAGGCATGTCTGATGCTGATCGTGCGTGTGAGCTAAGGCTTTCTTCTCGGGAGTTGTTCGTCCGCATGGGATTAGTTTGAGGTAACGAGGCTGGCGAAGCCGTCACCATTCGAGGGTGTTGATGCATATTTAGAGATCTGTGAATCTATGCTTTGGTATGATGTAGGCTGTATCAGAGAGGGACAGTTGCGTACGTGTGCACACCAAGCAGTAGTTCCTACACAATTCACACGGCGGCGTTGTGAGGCTAGATGTTGAATGTAGCAGTGCCGATATACCACATAATTTGGGCATCCATCGTTGTATATCGTATTGTATATCGGAGTTCAGAGGGGACTTGATGTGTTCGTGAGCAGAACCCAAACGTGCGTACTGCAGAAGGAGCCGGTGAGCCCAATGTGGTAGGCAGACGTAGCTGTGGCCTAGGAGGAGGCTCAGGCCGCAGACATGTCGATGATAGCCTGCTAGTAGTTTGGTTCTATTTGATCAGAAGCTCGGGGAGCTGGTAGTGTGGCGGATTTCGTGAAGGACCACTGCACAATGCAAAAAGAGTGATCGTGTGTGTTTGTTTCGTTGAGAGAGCTCTATATACTTGTACCGAGCATCAAGTCGTTGAAGGAGCGCTTGATGGGGAATCTGGACGGGAGCGCTATTGACAAAGAAGGGGAGAGATAGATGATACAGGAATGCAGCTCGAAATGGATTGATGATAATCTGGGGACGACGAGGCCCGGTGTTCACACGATGCAAAGTCACGGCTGTTGTGCTTCGAAATATGAGCAAGACGCAGACAAGGCGGTAGAAAACGGCCTTGGATCGTAGCGTGCATGCAATCCGCCATCGTATCTGGAATCGGTGAAGGAGCCTTATCTGAAGCACGGTCACGTGTCTGATCTTCCGCGCTGGAGTGTCGAGGTTGGTCCCACCACCGTGCCCACGCTAGGCCGGGGTGGGGCGATGTGACCCTGACACTCTCTCCAGTGAGTGTCACCCCCATTATTCTGGTCTGGTCTGGTCTGATCCTTTCGCGACAGACCACCCAGAAGACGTTGCCGGCCTTCATGTGATGATGATGGTTGTCCCCGTCCCGATCGCGCGCTTTGCGCTTTGCAACCTTCCTCCCAATCTCATCTTGGTCTGTCCAGCGCTGCCGTGGAAACCAGGAGCACAACTGAACATCTTCAACCGCTGTCTGTTGGGTGTCGTGCCAGAAGCAACGATGAGGTGGGGCTAGTGCCGGCGTCAAGAGTCAGAGAGAGACCCAGAGAGACCCGGGGATAGACCATCCCATCCAGGTACTCGAGTCACTCGAGTCACCAGAGTTCCCCGGCTCCCCTTCTCGCACAGGATGGAGAGACACTGGACAGACCCTTACTCTATCCTTTCCTCCAAAGGCGCCAGAGACATGACCTCACTGGACCAGAAGGCCATGGTGTGCAGTGAGTACCGGTGACTGAAGTCAGTCATTGTTCTCTCTCGACCTATCCGCGGGACTCGGTAACGCCTCTTGTGAGCGTGACACTCTCGCATTCCCCAGGGGCTCTGTTACTTGCAGCAATGCTTATGGACAAGCTCCGGGAACAAAGGGAGCACCCCCAGCTTTAGCCATTTGCTGCGAGATCGGAACAATACTGAATGTCGGTCAAAGTCCTTCCATACCAGCTCACGTGGTACTGCAATCCTGCGCTGCATTTCGATTGTCGTCATCAATAATAAGCTTTCGACGCAATGATGCACAACAGGTCAATGGCAAGGGACTGTAAACCAGTATCATCTGCCACAATATTACATACTATGTCACCATAGTCTCACGAATTGAGTTTGCAAAGGTTGACAAGAATGCGGTTTAGCAAAGATTCTTGTCACGCTTGAGAAACATCAGGATTGCGTCCAGTTGGCCATCTCATGTAAGCTTTAGCAAGGTATGAAGATCTATATAGTACTCGCAATCTCAAGACACCACAAATTTGCACAGGCTTCCTTCCGGTTTGCAATTTCCATACCGAGTTTGTGTAAATGAATCTGGCGGTTAAGTGACGGCTCTAGGCAATAATCCCATGACCAAGACCATGGCTGGATCTGTAATCAGTGCACAATCTGCTCGATATATATATTTCGTCATTCCGGTCTCTTGTGCGAGACAATCACTGCAACGCGAATAATAACAGTCTTTTCTGTATCTTCAATGCTATTCCAACACCTCTACATTCTATAAAGCCTCTTCTTCGAAATTCGTTGTCTCCTCTAACTTCGCATAAGCATATATGCAGCACGGGAGATACTCATCCTCGCGGATCTTCAAATAAAGTAAGTCTCATGGGACAGCGATCGGTCACCTGCTGCGACTTCCCTCCACTGCCGAAAAAATGCTTTCCTGTACCATGAAACTCTTTATGTCTTGACGTAATGAGGTGGGAATACAATTTCGAGCATAGACAGATATATGTAAATTCGTTCGCCTGCTGCTTGGCCTTCTAGCTGCAGTTAATGGCCATTGAATGGAAAAGATATATCACGCAAAGACCCGGTTGCCTATAGTCACCCACTGAAGTTGTTTATCATTTAAAATTATCTCAAATTTCATTTCGAGATGCAAAGTAGATGTCGCACAGCCTTTGTACTTGATTCCGCATTGTTTCACAGTAGCACTATTGGATCTGGACCATTCGTAAGTTTGTCTCCTGCTGGCATTAGGAATATGTACAACACTCTCTTGCACGGAGATAAATCTCCTCAAATGTCTGTTCCGGACGATAAAAAAGATCACACCATAACAGAGCTACTGAATTCTTCACCGGGAAAGCGGAAGGTGATCTGATTGATAAACCGCCTTCCAAAATTGTCTTCCAAAAACAAATATATCGAGTGGTGAAAAACTAGGAATAATAAGCCTCTTCATTGGGCGTTGGAATTAAAAAAGTGTTCTTCTAGGGCAAAGTAAGACAGAGTAAGAGTAGACAGAAATAACCGCTCCACAACACTATACAATTACCCATACTAACTACCGCAGCATGATGCCTAGCAGTTAAGTAATGTACAAAAGAATAAGAATAACAAAATAAGGCTTTGTGGATAATGAACCAAAGGAGGAAACGAATGCAGGGCATCGAGGGGTATAAAAGGGGTTGACTGTTTATGGAGCCGCGGTCATAGGAGGGGAAACGTCGGTGATAGATTTGAGCATCCTATGAAGGCGAGTTAGTCACTAATCTTTTCCAACGTTATGTTTCTTGTAGTTTACCTCAAGTTCTCTTCCCTGAAGTCCTCGTTAATATCCGCGATTTGCTTGACGGCAAGTCTAGCTTTGGCCAACTGCGAGAGGAGTTAGTGTGCTGGATCAAACAAGGTGTGCTGTCTCTTGACATATGAAATACAAGACAAAGCATTAGGAGAAGGCTCTCGGACCGATGCTAGAGCGGCTGATGAACTGTCTCTCTCACCTTCCGCAGGCGATTCTGGTGCTGCTTTGACTACTTCGTCGTCCACCTCGTCCGCAAATCTGCTAGATCGAAGGCCCTGAAGTGGCTTGGGTCCTGACGGCGATATAGGGCTACTGAGCTTCGTCTACAGATTGGTTAGTCACAGGTAATCCGCAGTATAGTAAATGTACCTTGGCTTCTGCAAGTTCGGCATCCTTCACCTTGAGCATTGCATCTGCCTCCTTGAGGCGAGCCTCGAGCTCCACAACCTTCTTGTGGGCTTCCTCCACACCTTGTGTCATGGCATCATGTAAATCCTAAACATCAGTTAGTGTCAGCCCATCAAATCTCGTACAGAGATCACTTACCCTATAGTCAGACTGCGAGATCTTCGATTGCTCATCTGCTGCGATCCGGTGAGCCTCAAACTCCTCTTGTGCCTTTTCCAAAGCGGTCTTGGTTGCCAAGTGCTCTTCAGTGGCCTTTGCACTCTCTTGCTGAGCAGTCATGAGAGCGGCTTGATGCTCGTCTTTCAAGGCTTGATAGTCAGATCGTAAAGCATCAATCTCTGTAGTATCGGGCTTTTTGTTCTTTAGCTCTTCAAGCTCATTCCTCAGACCAAACAACTCCTTCCGAAGAGCGTTCTCAACAGTGGTATCTGCCTTCTTGTTCTTAGCGGCATCTAAATCAGCCTCGGCCTGTACTCTTGACATCTTCTCTGAAGCCAAATCTCCCTTGAGGGCGTCAAGATCAGCCTGTGCTTGCAACAAAGCTTCTTGTGTCTTGGATCTTTCCGCTTGTTGAGAAATCTCAGCAACCTATGTTCATTAGTGTTTCAGATGCTAATTACGATTAGATGGGCATACCTTGCGGTTTTCAAGATCTTGTGCCATTGCCTGTTGACTTGCCAAATGTTCCTGCTTGAGGGCTGCGATGACGCTGGCATGACCAATTTGCAATTGCTCGATCTCAGCTGCATGAGTACTAGCACCTGCATCAAGGGCTTTATCGTGGGCTTCATCCAGGTTCTTCGCATGGCTTGCTTTGAGATCCTCAAGGGCTTGCTGATGGGCAGTCTCCTGGGCATCAAGGGCGGCGTTAGTAGCTGTGTGCTGGCCCTTCAAAGATTCTAGCTCTGTGGCATGGGTATTTAGAGCATCTGCATAGAGAGCAGTCAATTCCTCGTGTTTTGTCTTCAGTGCTTCGAATTCCTCTTGGACACCAATGTTCGCTTGAAGACTCTCAATCTCCTTAGTATGAGAATCGAGGGTATTTTTGTGAGAGACAGTCAGTTCCTCGTGCTTGAGTTTCAAACCCTCTAATTCTTCCATAGCCTTAGCGCTCACTTGAAGGGTTTCGAGGTCTTTGGCATGTGCAGCAAGCATATCCGCATGAGACTTTGTGAGGTCCTCATGCTTGGCCTTCAAAGCCTCCAATTCCTCCTTAACAACAGAGTTGCCCTGCAGAGACTCAATCTCTTTCTCATAATCATTGGAAATAGTTTCCAGTTCTTTCTGATGCTTCGAGATTTCTTTCTGGTGCTGCTCTTCCAGAATGGTGATTGCCTGAGTCTTCTCATCCAGGTCTTTGGATACAGCATCAAGATCAGCTTTTGTTTTGGCATGTAAATCATCTTTCTCTTTCCCATCGGCCTCGAAAGTAGCCAAGATCTTCTCCATAGATGCAATCTGCTGAGTGGCTTTCTCCAGGTCAGCCTGGGCCGTCTCTAGAGACTTCAGTCTCTCAGCTCCATTAGCTTCCAGATCGCCATGGCTTTTTGTGATCCTATCAAGTTCTTCCTGAGCGGAGGAGAGATCGTTGTGTGCAGCCTCAAGCTTCAACTTGAGCTCTGCGTGCTCCTTTGCAGACTCGGCACCTGCTGCTAAAGCCTTCTCGGAATTTGATTTAAATTCTGCAAGTTCATCCTCTAAGCTAGAAATCTTTGCGGTCAACTCAGCTTGTTCCGAACCAGCTTTTTCCTGGTGGGAAGCTTCTAGGGAGGCTTGAGTAGCAGCGGCCTCTTCAAGACGCTTCTCAAGATCACTCTTGGAGCTCTCATGCGCCTTGGTCTTCTCTTCAAACTCCTTAGCCAGATTGGAAAGAGCCGCACCATGCGAATCAACTTGTGACGCAAGCTTGGCTTCGATGTCCTTTATTTTCTCCTCGTTTGCTGCCTCGGCTGCTTTCAGAGCCTCCGTGAGGCTTTTAACTTCTAAAGTAGCCTTTTCAAGCTCGGCCTTCAATGAGACAATCTCATTCTCCTTTTCTGATACAGCCCCCGAGTTGGTTGAATTTGTCTCCTTCAGGTTAGCAATTTCGGCATCGAGTGCCGCCAAAGCAGCTGCATGCTCGGCCTTATGCTTCTCGAGGACTTCTGTGGCCTCTTTTGCTTCTTCGATGGTCTTCAGAGACGCTTCCTGGGTTGCCTTGTGGCCATCTTCGCTTTCTACTAGTTTTGCTTCAGCCGCCGATAACGCTTCCTGGGCTGTTTTGTGAGCTATTTCTATCTCTGCCAATTGTGCTTCAAGGCCTGTGATTCGCGATTGGTGCTTCTCTACAATTTCGTGATGTTGACTTCGAATGTTCTCCTCTTTTTCACTAACGCTGGCAGCTTCTTCCTCAAGCTTTTTGCTCAGTTCTAAGAGCTTCTCCTGGGAATTTGTGATTTCAGCTGTAAGCTCTTCAACTTTCGTTTCGCTGCTCTCCAATTTTGCCTTGAGCTCTTCGATAGTGCTCTCACTAGCTTCGAGCTTGGTTTTGAGATCATCGACATCCTTGGAGGATGCAACTGTACTTGTTGGGCGAACAGGGGCTTTAGTGGTCGAAGCAGATCCCGAAAGTGTAGACAATCTCTTCCTTGCCTCTGCCACGGGACCGCCAACAGCTGGTCTTGTAGTTGTCGAGGATCGTAGGCTCGAGGTAGAACTTGAACTTGCCGGCCCTGTAGCTCTGGAAGTTGTAGACGATGCCGCCGGCCTAACAGTACCACTTGGTTTAGGACTTGAACTACCAATAGATGTCGCTGGCTTCCGAGCGGTAGCAGTGGAGGATGCAGGAGCTGTTCGTGATGTGGTAGTACTCTTGGTTGGGGACGAATGGGCTGCGCTGCAGAAATGGATCATCAGTGATATGCTTCTTTCAATAAAAGGGAATGTCTGCATACGAGGGAGCCACCGAGGTTCTGCGTGTGTGTGTAGAAGTCAATGGTTTCTTTTTGTCGTCTCCAGATCCTCCCACAGAAGCTTGAGACCTGTGGCTAGTACTTGAAGACGTTGGTCCTGTTGCTGAGCTTGCAGCCTTTCGAATTGTCGAGCCAACCGCCGGACGTGTAGGAGGTTTGCTCAATCCACCAGTGGCACGAGTTGATGCTGTCGATTTCACCGTAGTCGAGGTTGATGAACCTACAGGACGCTTCGCTGCCGTAGTACCAGGCCGCTTAGGAGGTATGTTCTCCTTCTTTGCTCCATTTGCTTCTTCCTTTAACGCAGTTGTTTCTTTTTCCGATTCAGGCTCAACTTCAGAAACTACACCAGCTGTATCTTCGCCAGACTCCACGGGGGTTTCCGCAGCTGGACCTTCCGTAGATTGGGTTTCTTCTGCTGAAACTTCCTCTGCAGGAACTTGGGCAGCTTCAGCTTCGGCCATCGTGATTTTTATAAGACTCGAGCTTGGGTGTCAGGGAACAGCTTGCTTGTGTGATGCAAGAGCTCTCGAATTGTATGCTGAAGTAAAATTTGTCAGCGAGATCCTTATATATAGTCATTGACAGCAGCTGCAGCGATCAGCAAAGAGGAGCACAAAAGCTTCTAGGCCTGCATTGCAGCTTGCAGCCAGCCAATGCGACACGTCACGGCTGCTCAATGGAGAGACCTAAATCACAACGTGCCACCAGCAATTGACCTGGATAAATGTACAACTTTATGAGAGGTCCCGAAACTCACGACGAAGGGCTTTGCCTTGCAGCACACCGCTTGTTGTCAACGACCGGTAGCTGCGCAGATTTTGAAAGGAATGAACGAGCGACGCGACCCTCGCAGGAATTTTGTTGAAGGAGACGGGTTGAGTCCTAGAAGCAACGTCTTAATCTTGCAAGCGCCAACGACTAACTATTCTCCCCTCGGTCAGAATGTGTCCAAGCGTATCAGAGTCAATCAAAGCGGAGTAATAGGTGGTCGATACTATGAACTTTTCGGACAAGGTGAGGGGAGGTAGAGGTAGAGGTAGGAATAGAAATGAGGAAGGATTACCCCCTAAGAGCAATTTACGCGACGTAAACTTCAGGGTCCAAGCTTCATCAGGCTTGAGATCGGTGATATAGAGGCGTTTTGACAGGTCTCTAGAGGTCCTACACAGCATCTGGATATTCTTTCATATTGCGCTGTGAGATGTAATAGATAAAAGATCGGAAATGATCTGACATGGTCCTAAACATAAGTCTCGGACGCCAAAGGGTGCCAAGCTTTAAGGTCTATCCAGTTTATCTCGGGAGGCAACAATTCCTCAGATAGTTTCAGTGACTAACGAGAATGATTTTGGAATTTTCTGATTTATTCTTGTGACTGATAAAACTAACACTACAATATTTCAGAATTCAATAGTTCAACCAACAATACTCATAAGCCGTTCCTGAGCTGCAATACTACTGCAAAACGAATGCAAGCTGCAGCACTGCACAATATAGAGCTAGCTACCCAAACCAGCTCATTAATTTCACAGGGAATGAGACCACAAAGTTCACGTTGGAGGACCTAGGAGGCAACAATTATAAAACACTGATCGAATTTGAGTGACGGACTAACTAAACGTAAAGGGTATCGGGGGTATCTGTCTGTTGTCCGTCTTTCCAAGAGACGCTGCAAGTAAACAAACTTGGATCGTGTTTAGGAGGGTATCCGAAAGAAATAATAAACCATCACCGCCATCAATGCCTCAACTAAAATATCCCACATAAGCTTCGACACCTGCCATTATTCTCTCTTCCCCATTGTAGTATGATATGTGCATCGGAACATTCAAGCTAATTTATCTTGAGGACGAAAGGGTCAATCAAGTATTTAAGCTTGTACAGCAGGACCGGGTCCAGTGGCGACGGGAACGGTTGGCTCTTCCTTCTTCTCAGTGACTGGTGCCGCTTCGGTTGGTGCTGGAGTGGCTTCTGTTACAATAGATTAAATACTAGTACTAGTGACTCAAGGGCGCAGAAGCCTACCTGCTACCTTGGGCTCCTCCTTTGGTGCGACCTCGGTGGTGGCAGGTGCTGCTGGAGCAGGCTCCTCTGCCTTGGTCTCTGCAGGTTTGGGTTCCTCTGCCTTGGTCTCAGTTGGGGCTGGAGTGGTCTCGGCTACAGTAGGATCAGTGGCTAGATTTCTAACAATTTGAGCGAAACCAACATACCAGCAGCAGGTTCGGCAGCAGGTGCAGCAGCAGGTTCAGCAGCAGGTTCAGCAGCAGGTTCAGTAGCGGGTGCAGCAGTTGTAGCAGTAGCTCCGTTGGTGGTTGGCTCAGAAGGCTTAGCTGTCTCCGTTGGCTTCTCGGCAGCAGGCTTCTTATCCTTCTTCTTGAAGATGCTCTTCAATTTGGCCTTAAAGTCATTGATAGCATTTGGTGCTACAGCTTGATGTTAGATAACTAAGCAACTTGAGAAGGGAACGATGAAAGTATTGTTGTCAACCCATCACATCATCAAAGTCGACAACATCGATGAGCTAGGCTAAGCTTGCATGAAATGTCGCGCAGAACGCGCAAGTGTGTATGCTGGTGCGAAAAGAGACGCTTGTAGACTTACGAACTCCAGGCATGATGGCGGTTTGAGATATGTCTCTTGTTTTCTTTGAAAAGTTGAAAGATGGCTTTTGATACAGCGAAAAGAGGGTGTGTTGGGAACAGAGATCGGGAGCAGCAACAAAGTTGGGGACTCGTCAATATAATAGCTGGGAGAGCAGAAGAGGAGCTAGACCACTTTGGGCTGCAGATTAGAAAGGAGCCAAAGATAGCACGTAGCATTCTCCTTGGCGGGAAAGCAGAGACGATGTCCATCATTATCAGCCAGACGTCTCACCTTCTAAAGCCCTTCACGTGGTTCATTTTTGCCCTTGATGCTGGGTTTCTGGATATTAATCGTTTGGATTTCTAATATATGCCATTGTTGCCGCGGGTATGTCGCTTGCATCGGTGGAGTCAATTGTTAGCTAGCTCTCTTTACATGGTAGAGGCGCCAGTCCTCAAATCTTCAATACAGTAATCACAATCGTATCTCGTCCCCGTATCTGCACCCTTGGCCAAGCGCTTAAAGGGTGGTGAGAAAAAAAATGCATACTCAACGCTTTCGTTTCATTTAAAGGGGATGCGTTGATTGCAGATATGGAAAGACAACCACTTTCCACAGCTCGTTTCACAACCTTAATCTCGTGTCAAATCGAGGGCAACATAGCGAAACACCACTAATGCGTGCCTAGCTTCAACTTAAAATGCGGCAGTACCGACACAATGCCTTTACCCCACAGCCTGCACTCGCCTCCAATGCCTAATGCACCCACCTTTAATGCTTTTCAATGTGGAAGCGGGAGTTGCTTGCCTGTCTGAAAACTTCCTTAGATTGTGCCACATTTCATTCTCCATTGTTATTTTGACCACGGTGCTCTTGTTGGCCTATCTGGCGGATTGATTGAAGTGGGTGGTGCAGCTGATCCTGTCGAGGATAATTGAGCACCATTCAAATCTCCGCTATTTGCCCAGGGTGCTCTAGTAGGGGGCATAGCGCCTCTGTTCGGCATAGCCTGTGACCAAGGTGCTGCCGTTGGTCCCATAACATCTACTGATGGGGGCTGACTTGCCCATGGTGCTCTTGTACCTTCTTGAGGAGCTGGCCTGCTTGAGAGAACACCTCCAGCCGATCCGGAAACACTCTGAGGCTGGTTTGCTGTGTGAACTGTTGTTGGTGCCGGCATTGCATTGGGATCTGGGTCCCAACTGAAGAGAGAACCAAATGGGAAGTGCTGAACGACGGGAAACTTAGATAAGACTTCTGCATTGTACATCTTAATCATTCCCTACTTGACAATTAGATCTTCTAGAAGATATGGCATCTGAGAATGACAACCAACCTTATTGATTTTCCCCCATCCTGCACGAACGCCTGAGATGTCAAAAAGAATGGGGCTATGCTCCCAGAATGGACCTGTCTTGACATCATTGATGAACCCAACAGCCGAAAAGTACATGTTATGCTGTCTCTCCTCATCAACAATATTCTTCTTGGCGACATCTCCAGGCTTAGGGGAATTTGGCAATGATCCCTCTACTGGCATAGCTTCATCGTCATTGATCGCTGGACAGTACTGTGATGAGCCTAAAATATACGGTATAAAGGAATGGTCATCCAGGCCCCAGACACCATGAGATCCAGCTGGCTCGAGGGTATAAGTCAGTATCAGGCGGCGAATAACTCGCAAGTATCTAAATTAGTTAGCAATATCCGAACACAGCACGACAAAACTTACGGTTCAATAACAGCTACTACGATGCTTCTCTCCAGTGACCCATCAGAAGTCGGCTCATTCGTGAATCCTGCAAGTTTCCAGAGGCATCCCAAGAACGCAAGAAAGCTGAGTTCATGACCTGTCCCATAATCCAGTCTTTGTGGGCTTCCAAAACCGCCCATAAAATACGACCTCAGTTCATCCAAAGCTGAGGCATCAGCTGTTTGGGAGGGTGAGGAGAGCACCTCAGCGGGTAAATGCATCTGCAGTAACTCATCTATTCGTGACTCTAGAAGCTCATACCATTTCCTGAAGCTCACGTTTCCAAAACGTCGCGGCCCAGTATCTGGCGGTACTTCTTCGATGATCGCGTCTATTTTCTCCAGTAGTTCTTGAAGCTTTTGTACTGCCGAGGGTGACTTGTTGTCCCAGTCCAGCGGCCAAGTTTTGATAGCATCTGAGCCAGTGGCTTTTCTCGGACACATAGCGAGGTTTAGCTGCATAACAAAAGTGCATATGTCTCTGTATGCCATAGATGTGAGAAAGTGGGGTACATCGTGCCCCTCATTGATCTTCTTTATAGGTTTGATAAAGCTATGAGGTGATGAAGAATCCAGAATGGCAAGGCCTCTGGAGCCAATACGCGGTTGATTTTGCTGCTGCTGACCTTGCAAATGTTGCTCCTGTGACACCATCGTTCAACTTCTTCAAATAGGGGTACAGCCGAGGTTACAACGTGAAGTTTAAGTATATGATGTTGAGTGTTGGTCGGCTCTAGCTTCAGGTCATGGTTTGATAGAGCTTCGCATCCCTGCTCTCTTTGTTTTAGTTGGTGCCCGGGGACAGGCTTCGACGCCTTCTTCCCAGCTTCGCGAGGCTGGCGGGGACTAACAGCGTCAACCCAATTCACAAGGCATAGTAACAGCACAAACCACCTTCTTCCAGCCTACCTGTACTTACTCAGCATATAGAAAGCGGCTCGTTGTATTCGGACGAAGTAACAACCACCTCGAATGGCATTCGAATAGTGCATGCTTCAATGGCAGATACTCCTCAATACATCAGCCTTCTCGGCCGCGTTTGATACCACTCCTTGCTAGATCAGCAACTAGATCGGGCACGATAAGAGCTACGGATGAACAAGTGGTTGAAAGAGAAGCTGTGAGGATTCAAACAGGAGAAGTTATTGCGACGGAGAGAGATAAAGCCGGCGATGTCCTCACTCGGCCTGCCTGACGTTTCTTCAACGTCTAGGGTATCGAAAAGAAAACAGCCCCCGAATCGAGACATCTATGATATTGAGCATTCGCCAGACAGAGACAATTTGCCTGTAATGGTTGAAGAGGAAGACCATCCACCTCAAAGTGTCAAGATGCGCAGACCTGCTTCTGCACAAAGCTCTAGAAACACCGATCCAGCAAAATCAGAACAAATTGCTCGTTTCACAAGAAGTCACAAAAATACCATGCTAGTGGCGCCAGGATCACTCTCAACTAAGGTAGGCGCTTCAGTAAAAGAAGTGGGAGGGGCAAGTACTGTTACCAGAGCTACAAAATTAGGGCGAAGAGGACGCCTCCCGAAGATCAAGGCAAAGAAACCCATGGTACCACCAAGCTCCAATATATCCGGTAGCTGCCCCACTTCCCCAGCAATCTCAGAAACACATAAGCCTGTCAACTATGGAAGTCACGAACGCAGTACTCTTGCCAAAGCAGCAGAGTCAATGATTCAAAACATGTCTCCAAAGAGCTCTGACAAGGGTTCTATACTGGTCATTGACGAGGTAAACTCAATATTTATGAGTTCCAGTCCTGCCAGACTGTCACCGACCGACCTCAAAACCAATAATCCACCACAAAAAAAGAAAGGCTTCGAAGAGGGGAATCGGATGCACAATCACAACCCAGACAAGGAAGCATCAACATCTCCTGGGTTGGAAATTACTGATGACACAAAAGAAGATAGCCCAGGAGCTGGAATACGACTGCGATCACACGCGGTATCTTGGGCAGGTCAAGGCCTCTTGTCCCGGGAATTAGACGAATGTTTTGATCTCGAATCAATACAAAAGCTGCTTGAAACGCTCGAAAAAGTGGGACACTCCTACAGAGGTGATAAATGGCACGAGATTAAAAAGAAGCCATCTCTACACAGTATCCCGGGCAAACGGAAAGTCGAGCTGCTGGAAAATCTAGAGAACACCTACCTCCAAATGAAGGCGCTGGACCCAACTGAAGACATCGATGCTCTTAATGCTGTCAACAAGCTTCATGGCAATGCCACCCGCTTTATTCGTAGTTTAAATGACGAGGGGTTGACCAGTCTAAAACAAATCCTAACATTCGCCCAAAACAAAAACAACAGGTCTGCCACTATTCTACTTCGTGATGTATACTTCCACATTTTACCAAAATATGTAGAGGTTCTAAAGCTTGCTGTAGAGCTATATATCTCGGAGGATCGTGGATTTACTGTACTTGCACTCGAAGAACTTACACGTATTCTTAGGATGACCGTGGAGTTAGCTGAGATAGCTCTGAATGCGCCGAAGGAGGTTCAACCAAGACCAGGTAAAAAAGGTTCGTACCAAATTATGAAGCCAACTAAGCAAGCGATGCCGGTTCTTCGTGACATCTATGGGAGATGTGAGCACGAGCTTAAAGCTAGGAAGCATGATACGGAAGTAAAAAGATTAAGGGAGTGGCAGGGGAAAAGATCCTTAGACTTAGAAAAGCAGCAGCAAGAGCGTGAGATTCTAGCCAAGGAGGATTGCAAGCGGATGATGATGGAGAAAGCACGCGCTCAGCGGAAAATCATTGCTCAAAAGTTGGGCTTCGTTGAAGACCAATATCCAGCTTCGGATTCTCGGTTCTCCTTTAGCCAACATATGCACTTTTCTCTGACTACACTGGAGCACATGGCACGAAAAAAGGAGCGAGCAGAAGAGCAAGTTCGACTACTTGCGGACAGGCTTCGAGTTAACAAACCTCAAACGAAGAAGTCGGCGGCCACTGGGAGAAGAGAGTCAGCATCCCCACCAGCGAGCTTAATAGACAAAGAAGCGCAGAATGATGATGAGGATGATTACGACGACCACGGTCCATTTAATCATTCTGTAGAACATAACGTTCAAAGAGTACGACTCTTCGGGCAGAAAAATAAGCGACCCAACAACGAAGACAGATCTTGGTCAACCAGGGACAAAGAGATATTCATTGAGGTCCTTCGAGACCAATGTAGTATGATATATCCTCTCTCAATCCTCGTTCACACCTTGTGCTGATATTAAAAAAAAAATAGGCAATCCAGACAAATACGAAATTCTATCGCAAATTCTTGACAGAAACCTCGACGAGATCTTTGACAAGGTCAAGGAGTTCAAAGAAGCAATGGATATCGCCCATGAAAAGGGGCTGTTTACTGACATCACTGATGATTGGATCGAGGCTATTCGAATTGAGCATTGAATGCTCCCTTCTTGGTTGAACTTCTTGGGTCAAGTGCTCTTGTGATTAGGAGACGCTTCTGTGGTCTTGGTGGTGGCCGTGATCTTGGTGTCGGGGAAGGGCGAAGATTGGAAGTGTATACTTGATATAATATTGGTACTCTGTATCTGCTCTTTACGTGGAATAAATCCAGTTGGCATTGCTTGAGCACTTCGCTGCCCTCGTGAAATGATGTTGTCTCGGCTGGAAGTATAAGCAACATAATCTTAGATACCAAATCAATATATCTTCCACATCCACGGCCACGGAGTTGTTATACCATGATTGAGCCAGTGGATTGATCGACAGGCTCATACTTAGATAATGACTTACAAGGTTACGTAGCCTAGCCGCCTTGACTACTCTACGGTATTCCAACATTGTTAGCACTAAAAGTCACAGCTACAACTCTGATCACAAACCAACATTACGAAATACAATAGAAGAGGGGATGGATGGATTTGTTCACTGTACACTTGATTATTATCTTATCTTTACTGCCACTACTACTCTTTCAACCATCCATCCATCCATCCATCCATCCATTCCATCTTCTAACCAAATTCTCTTCTTATCCTCGGTCACCCAACATCTTGTTAATTTGAAGAGCTCTGCTATTGGCTTTGACAATAAGACGGTGTTTTCTTTTGCTTCCGTATGAAGCAAGTACAGAATCACGGGCCTACATTAAGCCACCATAGGATACGATAGCCTACTTTACCCTCCTTTGTTCTGTAAATAGGGCTTGTCCTTGGCACCGACGCCGATCGACCATTGAGGCCCAAAAAAAACGAGAGTCAGACTTAATACCATCAATCATTCAGCTCCATCAAGAGAGAAGGTGATTGCATCTTTTCCTTGTTAAGGAATTCCATAAAAAGAAAACGACAAAAAGCATTCACAAGCGTAAACCGCCTTCCTTACGCGCGATGCTTTGCCCCATTTCTGTCTGTTGTTGCAACGCCATCTAAACTCCCGCTTCCCAATGTGGAATTTGTGATTGCGAAAGGGATTTTGTCCTGATCGAGAAAATCCACAACCCGATGTACCCTGTATATGTACGTATAACAACCCAAACCCCATCCGTTTCAACTCCCCCGAACTATGTCGGTTATAAATATCCGTTGATTAGAGGTTCATATGTTTCCCATACGTCGTAGTGCCGTGTAAAAGAATAGTCGTTTAAGCTTGAGGGACATTAGTAACATCCTCTACCAGGCGATCCTCCACCACAGCATTTTCTGCATCAGGCTTATTCTCATCCAACTTCTCGTCATGAATCGACGGATTACTTTCCTCCGCTGCCGTAGCCGTCACTGTGGTACCCGAGTCATTAGAGGTAACACTACTAGAGTTCCCTGAGTTCCCTGAGTTCCCTGAATTGCTGCTGTTATCATCTGGTGGTTTGGATTCCGTTCCTTGCTGAGGCAAATTCTGGGTAGGGGTTTGCCTCGATGGAAATGTGGACGCTCGAAGGATACTAGGTTGTCGCCTTCCAAACCAGCCTCCGCCTTCCCAGTGGCCGGGTTGATAGATACATGAACTGCGGACTCGGTCATCGACAATGCCCGCAAGGAGAGTATTGAGTCGCTTGAAATCGATCGGCTTCAGAATCCAGCCATCAAAGCCGGCGTCTATGTAAGTGTGAAGATTTCGCTCCAAAAGAGAAGCAGAAACAGCAAAGATAGGTACACGGCCGTTGACAGCGGCTCTGGAAGACAGGTTGCTCTGAGGATGTGACTTTTCGAACGACCTAATCATTTTAGTGGAAGTGAGACCATCTACGATTGGCATCTGTAGTAATCAGTAAGTAAAATCAATGCGCATATCTAGAACGTAAATATACCTGCATGTCCATGAGAACCACATCGAAGAACGCTGCCTTCTCTCCATACGCCCCTGCGCATTCCTCTCCATTAACTGTGTGGTATACCTCATGGCCGCTTTTCTCCAACCTTTTCTTGATTATACGGCTGTTTACTGGATCATCTTCTGCTACCAGAACCTGAAGATGCTCGGCGTCGTGCTTACTTGACTCCGCCGTATTTGTTCGTTTGCCCTGTTGGTCTGACATGTCGAACAGGACACGAGAAGCAGAGTGGTGGTGGTTATCGCTATCATTGTTCTCGGCAAACTCATCGGGCATTCTCACAGCCTTCAGGTGTGTCTTGTTATCTGTGACATATTCACTTCCTGGTGTTGCTTCTGCCGTAGTGCGGAGGTGTTCGGGAACATGCGAACCATGAGAACGAGAGCGTAGAAGGGGAGCAGGTCGTTCGCCTGTAACACGAGATGCCAAAGGTGTACTTCCAACACTGCCAGCACTCTTTCGGCTTTGAGTACTCCCTTTACTGTTAGATCTGTGTAACAGTTGTTCTCCATCCCCTTCTCCACCAACAGAGAATGGCCCAGAAATAGCGTCAATCAAGCGATCGACATCGCTCTTTGCACTTTTGTTGCTCTTGCCACTTGATCCACTCTTGAAGCTCTGTATGCTCGTAATATCGTCCACACTCCGTTTCCTAGCAATGCCGTCTGCCTTGACAGAACTACTTTTATCAACGAGTGTGACTTCTCCTTCAGCAGGAGCCAGCGGCGGGGTTTTCAGAGACTTTGCCAGCACAGCTTGCTGTAAAAAGGATGCCGTTTCAGAATTTGTATCTTCATCCTCGTCTGGGAGATCGAAAGGCAATTGGACTACGAAACGTGACCCTTTGCCTTCCTCGGACTTAAGACGTAATTGTCCATCCATATTGCGCACAATTCTAGCTACTATGGCTAGTCCCAACCCTAACGTCTTGGTCTCCTTGCTCTCTTCAGATAAAGAGTTCTCGTCATTCAGAATATCCCCAACATCTGTAGATACCTGTTCCAGGTCCCGAAAGAGAGCATCGAGCTTGCTGTTTGACATGCCAACTCCTGAATCAGCAACGATGATCTCAATATTCACTCGTCTTTCATTTATACTAGAGAGATAGAACTCTACATGGACGAATCCTGATGAGGTGTGTTGCATCGCATTCGCCGTAAGATTGCTGACCGCCTGACGAACTCGGCGCTGGTCGCCATGAACCAGTTGAGGTACGCCGGGATGTACAGTGACTTTATATTCAAGCCCTTTCCGCTTCGCATCTCCAGAGAACTGGTCTGTTGCGTCCTGGAAGGTCGCTGTGAGGTCAAATATTTCGTCCTTGATCAGATCCTGACCTTCCTCGGCTTTAGTAAGATCCAGTAGATCATTGATGACGTAAATCAGTGACTTGGATGCTGAGTGAGACTTCGAGAGGTTGTCTCTAGTTTCCTGGTCTAATGACCCTTCCAGAGCAATTTCCAGATAGTTAATAATAGCATTGAGCGGCGTACGAACCTCATGGGCGGAGTTTGCAAGTAAGAGTTTTGTGAGTTGACTGCTTTGCAGAGCTGCTTCTTTCTATGATTTATATCAGCTCACAGATGCTTAAGGAGATTCTTGAATTTCTTACCTGTCGCCAAACCTCAATGAATTTACCATAAACTGAGTATGCGTTAACCAAAAGAACCTTGGGAAGGATATTGGAAAGAACAAGTGGGCCAAGTGAACTTACCTAGACAAAGGACTGCGGCAGTCTCGATTTGTTCTTCTGTCCATTCACGGCACTTTCCAACTACTTTCTCAGTCCAAGTTGCAAAACTCTTTCTGGGCTCCAGATAACCTTCTGTGCCCTCCTTGACGAATTTCTCGTAGGGATTTCCGGCCCATCTAACTTCCTTGACTTGAGCCTTTCTAAAGAACACGATGAAGTCATTTCCTGCCACAGAAAGAGGCACGAGCAGCAGACCAGCAACCAGCAAAAAGCCGGGTGAATACCTCATATCAGGGAAATCTTCCCGGACATCTTGAGATGTCACCACAGACGTCAGCTTGCGTAGGCGCAGATACTCCAACATTGCAAGAGCTTCCTGCGATTGTTCTAGTTTTCCGAGGATTTTGGTCTCTCCTTGGATAGAAAGAAGGCCAAAGTCTGCGTCGAACAGCGTCAACAAATCATCAGAAGATGCAGTGATGTATCCAGCAGGATTTGTTTCGGTCGGCACCGTGTTGATCAATTTTCGAGCTTGCAAGCGGGATGCGTAAGACAACCGCTCGATATTCCTCGAGGCTGTGTCACCGACCAAGCGGCACATCTTTCTGATTGGAAAAGAGACACGCATACCCTTGGTTCCATATGAGTGACATGCAATAAGACCCCACAATTCCCCAAAGGCATTAATCGATATCGACATGGAACTCCGAACTGCCATATTTGCAAGGTATTTGATATGAATGGGAGACATTGCACGAAGGTAAGAATAACTGCAAGGAAAGTAAGTGAAATGAACCAGGCGAAACGCAGGACTGCGCGCAAATCACTTACGAGAGATCCAGTGGGGTTTCAAGATCTTCTACTGTCCTGCAAACTAGACGAGCAGTCTCCAGGTCCCGGTCATACAATAATCGCACCTTGTTGAATTTGTACATATCTCGGGCTTGCTTGGGAATATCTGAGGCAGGGAAATTTAAACCCTTGTATAAATCTTTTGTGGCCCTAGGATCGACCAGTTCGGTCACGACCCGTCCATTAAAACTTGAGTCAAATTGGTAAATCATGACTCGGTGAAACCCAGTGAGCTCCTTTACAACGCCCACCAATATCTTCAAAAAAGAATCCAAATTAGGGGCAGACGCGAGCTGTTCCTGCACCTGAGACATAATGTTGAAAACTTCCATGGCAGCAGCCTCGCCTTTGCGTTTTCGGGCACTACGTAAGACTCTAAGAGGCCTACTAGCGTTATGCGTACTCTCAAAATACTCTTCTTGTGTTGGCTTGCTATTCAGTGTGTCTTCTGGCGGTTCTGGGGTAATATCATTTGGAGGTACTAATGGATATAAATGATCGTCGTCGTATTCAAATTCGCAGATGATCAGATCGGGATGCGCTGGATTAACATGCATAGCGCACCACAACTTCGCACTTCTTCCGTTGTGCGTTCGTATAGATATCGTAAAAACTTCAGGTCCATTTGTGGCAGGATCAGCATCATCATCCTGTATGAAGTCGATATGATCAAGGAGATTGTCGGTTTGCTCTTCGGAAAGTATATCCGTGAAACTCGCAAGTTTAAAAAGCTCTGCTGGTGTATAACCGATTATCCGATGTGAATTCTCACTTACCACACGCACGATTAGTTGACCTTCTTCCTGTTCCTGTAAAGCAATAAGAAGGCCAAATGCCTGGACAGCACCAGGGATATGGATCGGCTCATCTTCACATCGCTGCAAGGTCTCCCCATCACGGCCCGTGATGACTGCATGGCCCTCGGCAGTTACGATATGTTTGAACCTAGCCGTGAGCAACCCGCCCCCTATATGGTCGTCTTGTGACATTTGACCACCAGTTAATGATGGATTGGTTGAATTGCCTTTAAAGCTGCTGGACTCCTTAGACTTTTCAGAGGCTGCGTCACTAAAGAGTTGCATTCTACTCCCTCCTCCATATCTGTCAGATCCACCGTGTGTAGTCGACGTAGATCCTTTCCTTCTTTGGGCAGCGTATCGATCGCCAGTTGGCACCCGGCTTTCGTTTGGTAAACCAAAATGCAATGTTGTTTGTCTGGAATCGCTCATGTTCCTTAGACGAGATGGCGTTTGTCTGCTGTCTGCTTCAGGCTGAGAGGGTTTGGAGGGCGTTGCTTTAGGTGTAGCTATGTTCTGTCCCGCGGCCCCAGGAGGAACAGCACCGCCGAAGTACTCAAATTCAGAAGAACTGCGTCCTGGTCCCGGGAAACTGTACGGAGTTTGAGAAGGGTCCACGCTGACTACACTCCGGATAGGAAAGACACGGGCTCCCTGTGCATCAGGACTTCCAAGTTGATGATCAGACCCAACGCTGTAAGACGACGTAACTGCTTCTGAGTGAGTTGCTGGATTAAAGTTGGTTCGTATATCCGAAGCCACGAGTCGTGGTTTAGACGGACTGGTAAGATTCGAGGATCTCCTTGACTTTTCTCTAGGAGAGTCTTGCGATGTCCTCTCATGAGTGCTTTCCTGTGCGTCTCCATCAACAAGTGCGGGGTCTTCTGTTGCTTGCTGTATGGTACTGCTCTCGCTCCCACACTGCTCTCCCTTGCCCGGCGTAGAAGGCATGCTGGAGAAGCCCTATGTGACTGACCTTCGCCGTGAGCTCGTCCTGGAAGGCCCTACCAGCCCCAGACAGCCCAACGACTCAATATTCTGCCCCCGTAAAGATTTGTATATCGCAGGCCCTCTGATCCTTCTGCAGATTTGTCGCTGATATGGCAGTATTCCAATTAGGTATGCATTGAGGAGGTTGTCGTTGGTGGGAGACGATGTGCTCGCGTAGGTGGGTTGGCAGGTATAGGGAAGTGATCAGCAGTGAACTCAAAGACTAGGGTGACGGCATGTGAGGCGTAGAATTTGCAGGACACTCGGGGTGTGTCAAGTGGGCAGGCGCGTCGGCGAGGGCAGTTCTGGTGGTAATTTGTACAGATGCAAGAGCGATAGGCGTGCTCGAGCTCTTTTGGCGCAAGGTTATGGTCGGATCGTGGTAGGTCCTCCCCCAAAGGTACGAAAGTGAATAGACTACACGGGAGCGCGAGAGCTGGAGAGAATAGAAAGGATAGGATATGTGTGTGGCGACAAGGGAAGTAGAGTTCAAGAGCCGATTGTCAGAGAGTGGTGCGGCGGACGTAGATGCAAACGCGGATGTGGATGGTGCAGGACGCGGGCATTACAGCGACGAAGACCCTACCTGGTGGTTGATCGCTGTTGAGAGTCGTGTTCAGGACGGGTTAGTGCTTTGGGAGAATCAAGGTGTAGGCAAGGCGAGTAGAGAAGGCAGGGCAGGTTAGTCGGGGTGGCAAATATGAGGACGGTAGGAGAGAGGGAGGAGGGGAACCAAGGCAGGGACAGAGGTAGTTAGCTGTCGAGTACTGCTACAGTAGAGAGAGGGCACTAGACTGCAAAGAGCACACGCACCAAAGGGTGTCTTCTATACTTTACAACATCTCTTGCTGGAAAGCCAATGCAATGCAGGGTGTGCGTCGAAGTGTGAGTCTACCGATGCGTCGACGGAAGAGCGACAGATAAAAGCTTTCTCTGTATCTCGACAACGCAGCATAGCATAGAAACAAGTGGTCAACAGCATGCAGCCTTGACTCGCCTCGACCCGGCCACCGAACCAATCGTCCGCATGATTAGCATCATGCATACATACTCTATATGGGTGTGGGCGACATAGCGAGGAGGACGAGCATCCCAATCTACCCGAGTATGGAGAAGTCAAAAGACGGCAGCCTCCTTCACTTCACTGTTCTGCTGATCCGATGGTGGCCGACACGACTCTCGGTGTTCTTCTGTCTGTGTCCTTCACTCACTCACTCAGTCTTTCAGTCTTTCGGTCTGGAGCTTACCGTGCCGTGTGCGGACCCAGTAATGCCGTAGGAGGGCGTTGCTGGCTTGATCTGGGTAGGGGACATAAGATTTGCAGTTCCCAGAGGATGGCGAATTAACAATCCCCAGTTTTAAAACGCCATGTTTTGCCACCCAGCATAAAAGCTAGCCTACAATCTACAAATCTCCGCTAGGAGACGGGAGCAGGCTCCGTCACTACCAGCACACGGTACTCTAAGTGACAGCTTTGGGTCCACGAGAGGAGGGCGGCAGCATTAGAATGCGTGGAAGTGGCTGGTAGTCCTGATAACCAGCTCTAGAAGATAGATTTCACTTTCCTATTTGCTTCATTGCTTATTCCTTCAAGCCAGGAGACAAAGCTTAACAGGCATATGGGGGGGTAGATCTAGCGTACGGTAGACGATGATCTACACGATCCTCGCGATAGACGAGTGACATAGTCATTGGATAATTAATTGTGTTAATAGCGCGCAAGACACCGCAGCGACGGTGTTCGATATTACTTACTACCAATATTTTAGTATACGGTGAATGCAGTATCACTCTGATTCTGCTACATCTGGAGACTGATATCAATGAAATCTGAAGTCATGCTGGCCAGTATTGCTTTGTCGGTGCGTGCGAACAGACAAGCCCGACCCGACACAAGGGTGCCTCCCTACCTCGACTCATGAATCGAATATGCACGAGTTCTACGACTACAACCCCATCATCAGAGCTAAGCTGACCACAATTCGACACCTATATCTGTGCCTTGACCACAGATTTGATGATGCATGCATGGACTCACGGGCGTGAAAGCCCAAATCAGCTAACATCGAAATGAGACTGGAAGGCCCGCCGGAGCTTTTGCTCCGCTATCGAAGCATCCGTCGCTTCCATTGTCGAAACGAATGATTGAAAGATCCAAAGGTTCATGAATCTGACTGTGAGCCCTTGGCCACCATAACAACAGGTGAATTTCTAGAGGTGCAATTGACATCCAAGAATCCCTTCTTCAATGCTGGGAAAAGTCCCTGCATTCCAATCGGTTTTGCTAGACCCTGAACTCTCGAATTGACACTGCCACAACTTGGATCATTGATTGGCCCGAAACGAATTTAGAGGGGTCACTGACTTTTGGTCAGTAATCACATCACGATCGTCCCGAGAAAGCCAATTCTGGCTTTCTGGTACTTCGGACCCGTCCCCTACATAAATAACTACAAGGCATGATTAGCGGATGATAAAGGTCTATGAAGATAAGTTATACATTGACTTGTAGTCTTTGACATTTTTAGGTCGATCGAAGTAACTCCAGCTACAATTCCAAGCAAACCCGAAAAGCAGGACAGAGGTCGCAAAGACGTTTGTCGCCTGGGACGATGACGTCTTCGTTCTCGTTAAACTCGAAACTCCTGCCACCCACCTACCAGCGATGTGTTCTTGTGGCTTGTGGATTTCATGCATAACTCGTGCCATTAGACAAGAGATGCAGTGATGTAGCTAACGCCACCAGTCGTTAGCTGGTGGAGATATTACCAAGAAATTGGCAAGAGCAAAGCAAGCAAAACTTGGTAAAACTTGGTTGGCAACAACAACCCCATGTTGATTTCGGAAATAATTTCTAGATCATCCTTGTCTTTTTTCACACAAAAAAAAGTCTCAAGGGTCTACTGAAAAGGGTAGATATGTACACTGTAGATCTTTGTGTCCCCTGCCAAAAGAATCCTTCGGAGCCTCCATTCCCGAGATCTCGTGACTCTTGTCTTCACGTGCCTAGACTACCAACAGGTTCGACTTATCGGGGAGTAGATTACATAATGAGTCTCGACGTCGTTAAGTAAGGTAACGAGCACATGGCGACCATTCGTGCTATTCAAGAGTGGAGGTGAGAAAGAGAGGTGAGAAGAGAGATACTCGTGGCTTTTCCTCCTGTCTATCCTCTATCCACGATATCAGTCGTGCTTCTTTCATATCCTTCATTGGCAAGGACCAATACTTGATTATTCCACTGCTATTTTCCGCGAGAAACATCCCACTGTGTTTCAATCGCCCATCTATATTTGTCTTGAGTAGGGTCTGTATACCTGATTCGACGTAAACTTGGAAGATATGGCTTCATTTCTCGGTCTAGAGGGCTTGCATGTATTCATTACTGGTGCTGCAGGAGGGATTGGAAGTCAGGCAGTGAAGGAGTTCTTGAGTAGGTGACGTTTCAGTTGAACTCCTTCCCATGTGACTTACATGAGAAATTGTCCACTCTCCATTACGAGCTTTCGTGGGATGTCTTCTTTGTCTGACTGCATATTCTCTGGGGAAGTCCTCAGTTCGTCACTCATTCTTCTAAGAACTCGAAATATAAGTGTTTGTACTTCCTGTTGCTTGCTCGTAATTGTCCTTTGCACTTGTGTGTCTGCCTGAATGAATACGGCCTTCCTCGATTTCTGAATTGATGCGCGCCGGAAGAGAAAGTATCTTCCTAATATTCTTGTTTCCCAAAGCTTGAACAGATTCGAATTAACATATCCCAGGCCAAGGCTGCAAGGTCACAGCTCACGATATCCGGCCTATAACCAATATCCAACACACCCCAGAGCTATTCACGGTTACAGGCGACATCTCCTCTGAGAACTCTATCCAACAATGCATGGCAGAAGCAAAATCCCACCACGGACCGATAAACATCCTGGTAGCCAACGCCGGGATTACGGACGAGTCGAACTCGTACCCGATCTGGGAAATCCCCTTATCGCTCTGGCAAAAGACCTACAACACTAACATCCAAGGCACCTTCCTAACTATCAAGCATTTCCTCCTATCCGCGCAAGAAACCCAGGCTACAAATGGTGGAGAGGAACTTGAGAACCTGGCTATTGTCGTCACAGGATCTGAGACTGGAAAATTCGGACAGGCTGGGCACACAGAATATGCATCTGGGAAGGCTGGGCTACAGTATGGACTAGTGCGAGGAGTTAAGAACGAGATCGTGAGGCTGAATAGCAAAGCCAGGATCAATGCCGTTGCACCTGGTTGGGTTGATACACCGTTAATTGAAGGACGACTCGACGATCCGGCTGAGCTGTGGACAGAAGCCCAGGCAACTGTGCCTTTGCGAAAGATTGCTCAGCCAGAGGATGTTGCACGCACGATGTGCTTTCTTGCCAGTCACCGCGCAGCGGGACATATTACGGGAGAGTGTATTAGTGTAGATGGAGGAATGGAGGGGCGCGTGGTTTGGAAGGCAGAAGAAGTGTTTTCAACCATGACACCAAGCACATCTGTCACATCGTCTCCGATAATCTCCAAGTCAATCCCAAGAGTACCACCACCAATGTCTACCATCCCAAAAAGCATCGAGGCCCCTCGTGCCCGTAAGATCCAGATCCTCCTCTCCGTGGACTTCGACGCTGTATCCGGCTTCTTAGGCACTGGCGCTTCTCCAGCAAATAACATGGCTGACTATAGCACTGGCTATTTCTCAGGTCAAGTCGGGGTGCCACGATTACTGAAATTGTTCAAGAAGCACGACATCGCGGATAAAGTAACATGGTTTATCCCGGGCCATAGCATGGAAACATTCCCAGCACAAAGTCAGATGGTCAAGGAGAGTGGTGCAGAGATAGCTTGTCATGGATATGCGCACGAGGGAAGCAGCCAGATGAGCGAGAAGCAGGAAACGGAGGTCGTCAAGCGCTGCGTAGAGCTGTGCATGCAGCTTACGGGCAAGAAACCAAGAGGGTGGCGCGCACCGCTTTATCAGTTGCGAGAACATACGGTCAAGCTTCTTGAGGAGCATGGCTTTCTCTACGGTATATTGCTCTCCTCTGTCAGAGCACTTTCTCTTAAAACAACTCACTAACTTCCCACAGACACATCCCTAACACACCACGACTCCCAGCCTTATTTCCTACCTTCCCACCCAACCATCCGCCCCATTGACTTCTCTCCCCAAAACTCTGCAGAGACATGGATGCATCCCCTGCCCTCCAGCTCACCACCAACATCACATACCCTGGTAGAACTACCTGCAAACTGGTACATGGAGGACATGACGCCTCTGCAGTATTTCCCCAACGCGCCCAATTCTCAAGGCTATGTTAGTGTAGGAAGTATCATGGAGATGTGGAAGGCTCGGTTTGAATATCTGTATGGTGAAGGTGACGATGGGCAGGGCCAGTCTTCAGGACATGGTAGTTTCGTGTTCCCGCTCGTTTTACACCCTGATACGTCCGGAATGGCGCATGTGATCGGGATGGTGGATAAGATGATTTCATATCTGAAAGGCTGGGGGAGGGAGGTGGAGTTTGTACGCTATGAGGATTGTGCTCGGGAATGGAAGCAAAGGCAGAAGATCTGAGCTAGTAAGCTAACCTATTATTTCCTCATCGACTTAGTATGTGGCTTTGATAGATTGATGAGATATCATCTATATATATTTGACTGGGAACAAGGAACGGATACGAAGAGAGCATAATTCAATTAACCATTGTCCCGAAGATATACACTATCACGCCCTGCCCCCCCCCCCCCCGGGGGCCAGGGGAGAATTAAATCTTACCAGCTCATCCGTAGAAAATATCACTATCCAACAATTTGCCGATCCATTATGTTATGTCTAATCACGTTACGTGCTAATGTCTGGTGTAGGCTTGATTGATATGGGTAAGTAGGATGAGGTGAATGGACTGTATGCGAAATAAGTTCTCGTCGCTTAACTTTTATATGCCAATAAAGTGGTGCAAGGTTCTAGATGCAGATAGATTTTGTCAGCTAAGAAATTAATCAACACTCGAAAACAATCAGTTTAGGCATATAATGGCAAATGGTTAGGACAAAGAATTCAATTATCCAAAGACATAAATAATCTCGATCTAAAAGCTTGCTTGTTTTGGTGTCCGGGAAAATGGTATTCAATATTTTTGACGAGATTGTCCAAAGATAATCTAATAAACCTCAAGCACATATCTCAATTCCTCTTTCAAGCGCTCAATCTCCTTCTTTGAATCAACCTTCTTACCCTCGGCCTTTGCATTCCTGGCAATGGCTTCCTCCAAGACCTCCGTGACATCTGGGACAGGCCAAGTGGGGCCACAGAGGTAGAAGGCTCCTTCTTCCTTGATGTACGCCTTGATGATGTCATTGATGCTCTCGCGCATACGATCTTGAATGTAGATTTTCTCAGGCTGGTCACGAGAGAATGCGCGGCCGAGGAGCGTGATGACCCCAGCGTCTTGGTAGGCCTCCCATTCCTCACCATACAGGTATTCCTCACGCTGATGCCGAGAGCCCATGTACAGCAGGATAGAGCCGATCTCCTTGCCCTGTGCCTTTTGCATGGCGCGGTATTGGACGAAGGCACGGAAAGGTGCGAGACCAGTACCGAGACCTGCCATGATAAGTGGTGCGGTGTCCTTAGTTGGCAGCTTCATGACGGATGGCTTGACGCTGACCGTGACCTTGGCACCGACGGGGAGTTGGGACAGGTATCGGGTTGCTTGGCCGAATCGATCGCGTCCTTGAGGGTCGACCCAGCTGACGACGACAATCATGAGTGCGACAGTGGAGGGATTGACCATTTGACTGGATGCAATCGAGTACTCACGTCTCTTCATCGGTGCGACAATACGGGCAATGTCGTGGAAGCCTGGGTGGGCGGACTTGAATTCCAGGAGGATGTCAGCGTAAGTAACTGTATCGACTTCTGCACGACGCTTAAACTCGTTGGCACCTTCAGGTCCTCCTAGGGTAAGGAGCTCCTTCTTCTCCTTTTCATCGGAAGCAAATTCTGCAAGTGACTCGTAGAACCTCTTTGGTGGTCTTCCGAAGATATCGATATTTTGGACAAGAGACTGGAAGACTGTTCGGGTCTCCAACAAGGAAGCATCCTCCCGAGAAGGAACCTCTACAACATCATCTGGGTTCAGTCCATAGAAGCCCATGAACTCTTCCACCTGCTTGACGTCGTTCTCTGCGTGAACTCCAAGAGCCTCGCCGATATCGTACTTCAGGCCCGACGTGCCAAGATCAAACTCAATGTGGAAGATGTTTCGGTCGTATGTAATAGGAGTCAAACGGCGGTTCTCCTGGACTGTAACCTCGAAGGTCTTTGCTGTAAGATCAGGTCGAAGAGCAGTCTGAGCACCATAGGCCTCCTTGAATGCGAGGCTCTTAGCAACAGATTGCCAATCACGGAGGAGAGCAGGTGGCTCGACCTCTTCCTTCTCAAAGCTAGTAAAGCTGTTGAAGTTGATTGTTCGAGGAAGCTCAACAACCTCAGCATCAACCTCAACCTCTGACCAAGAATCAGGAATTGAAACTTGACGAAGAGCACTCTCGATATCGCTCAAGGACTCGATGATACGTGCTCCATTTCCGAGAGCAGCAAGCTTGTCGAAAGCGGACTGTAGTAACTCTGGCCGTGCAACCCTTAAAAATGCCAACTCGGTGACGTATGTTTCAGCTGTGGAATCTTTCTGAACGGTAGCCGAGAGTGTAGGATCCAAGACGAATAGCTCGACATTCCTGAACTTGATTTCATTTCGGACAGCAAGAGGTAGTCGCTTCTCCAGATCTTCATCACTACAGCCAGGAAGCTTGACAATGAGCTTTCCACCTGCTTTGATGTTTCTCAAAATGCCAATCTCCTTGAAAAGCTTCTCTTCGGCCACGACAGTGACATCCGCAGCCTCAATGGGGTATGGCGCCTCGGTAGATCTCTTCGAGCTACGGATGTCGGTTCGGACAGTTCCTCCTTGGACGAGGTTATCGTGGGTCTGGTTGAGCAAAACGTTGCTAGCAGAATCGCTGGAAAGCAATTTGCTGATGGACGCTGGAGCGGTAGAAGCTGAAGAATCCTCGACATCCCAAAATGTATATTGCTCGACTTCATCAGCAACGAGGAGTTGCAAACTCTCGTCTTCGTCAGAAGTCTTGTGTGGGAAGATCGCTGCCATTGAACTAGGCGTAAAGGTCTGATCCCGAGAGTACTTGATATCTATCACTGAAGGGGCTGTTGCCCACTTCTCAGAGAAGACGGTGGCAGCCAAAACATCTTCATAAAGGCTCGAGTGAGTAGACGTATCTTTGACGATGTTCTCATCAGCAACCTGTCCAAGAACAGCGATCGATCGCACGGAAGATGGGATGGCCTTGAGGAAAGCATCCTCAACAAAAGGTCGGTAGACTCTAACATTGATGACTCCGACTTTTGCTCCATCCTTGGCAAGCTTATTGGCAACTTGAGATGCAAGAGATGCCTCGACTGTGCCGAACACGACCAAGATGGAATCTGGCTCAACATGGCCAGAGTACTCAAAGAGGCCATACGAGGTACCGAGCTCGCGGTTAAAGGATTCAAGAAGCTTGGCAACTTTGCTCTCTGAGCTGGATCTCTTGCTGAATGAAGCGAATATTTCTGAGATGGTCTTGTATGCTTCGCCTAGGTTCGATTGGCTTAATGCATCCACAATTCGCACCGTGTTACGTCCAACATTGATACCATCATAGATGTGAAGAGTTGGGAGAACATTTGCCAATAGGGTTGCGAACAAGGCCATGTGTTGTGTCTCGAAGGCAGAAGAGCTGGAAACAAGTCCAAGACCAAGCTCCTCAGCAATTGTCAAGGAGGATGCATAATCAGTGACAAGGCCACTCGAGGAACCCGGTGCATAATCTACAGCAGCAATGTGCGCCACGAATGGGTTTGCGACCGAGTACAACAAGGACAGCTGGTCAAGAGAAGCGCGCAATTGCAGGAGACTGGACGACGAGGCCAGGAGCGATTGGGGGATGTGTCTCTTTGTAAGGTCGAAATCTTTGGAAAACATGTATCCCAGGGCAATTGATCCAGCTCCAGTTCTTGTTTGCATAGGCGACACATGAGTAGGATATCCATTGACATTCAACACCTTTGAACGGGACCAGTTCTTAACAGCGATATCAAGGTCAAAAGACTCGGGGGAGTAGGAAAAGATCTTGTCAGAGAGACCGTATGCGACTTGTTGGATCAACACTTGCGCAGTGATATAGGTAGGGCCGGTAATGGAGGAATAGGCAATTGGCTGGCCAAATGGCAAACTCGAAGATTTGCAAGTAAAGGGCTTTGGAGACGCGCTGTCTTCTTCGGTATTCCACCTGCTGTCGAGGACTTCACCACCAAAGGGCTTTTGCTTTTTGTGTCAGTACAGAAAAGGTCCAAAAAATGTAGAAGCCAAACAACTTACCGAGTTCTTCTTGGGGGACTCCAGGATCGACATGGCGTCGTCTGCCTTTCTCTTCATTCCCTTCGCAGTGTCAAGTTCTCTGTCGACATCCATAGGTTCCATCATCTTGTGAAGCGACAACTATGGGATGGTGTAGAAAGAAAGTAAAGGACTGAGCGCAGAATGAAACAAACTTGGGGAATGGAAGGAAATGAAATACCCGTGGTACGGATGTGGCAGCAAAACATGAAATGGTGCAATAGTCAGAGAAGATACTAGCCTCGATTCTACTTAGCGCAGGGGTAAGATGGGATGGAAATGTCTGCAGCGCCTGGACAATTAGCAATTGAACAAATTCAACGCTGCAGATTCGTTGAAATGTTTTCGGTGTCAGAGAACTACTCGCCATGTCTTGGTCCATGTTGGGTGAGTCCAGCCAGAATTTGGAATGGTGTAATTGCACGTGCTTTGGCGGGAACGGGTACGGCTGAAGGTTTGTCCGGGTTGAGTTCGCACAAGCGTTGGTTGACCTCGTTACGAGGCACAGCCATGGCCATTAAGGTAAGCTCGGTAAAGTAACTTAGCTCTTATCATGTGAAGGAAGGAATAGCTGGACTCAGCCCTGCAGCATACTAGGTCTCAATTGCCGTTAACGAGGATCGCTTTCTATTTATCTCAGCGCTATCCCCAGAATCCCCAACCAAAGTTTTAAAAATGTTCTGCTGGCTATCGTGAATGTGGAGAAATATCGTAATGCTGGACTTGTTGTGTGGCCCCAATAAGACTGCCCGCCACACACATGGTCTTGGAGATGTTGGAGAGCTCCATGAGGAGGAAAATCGGAATTGGAATTGGAAGTATATCATGTCGAGCTTGCGATCGAGCTTCCTTTCAGTCCTTATATCGGAGTCAGAAATAGCACCTTCAGAGACATCGCATGTTTCGCGGGTGGCCGTTTGATAGTCACCATTGGCTAGCGGTAGGATCAGTCGTCAAGATCTGGAAGACTTCTGGAAACTCTTGAGGAATAATTCTGCAGTTATGAATTTAAAAATTATTAGTCTCAGGATACCTGCCTGCTCTTCATACCTATATACCTATATAGTCATGAATAGCTTGACATGTTCATAGTACTTCAGCAAAGCAACGTGGCTAGCAAGACTACCAACCATAAGAGATACTTTTTCTGCACTCTCACCTTTGGGTATATTGTGGGCAATAAGAAGCCATACTGTAAACTGATAATAACGATTCAAAGATGCTCGACTTGTCGCTTTAACAGATGACCGCATCAGTTGACACCACGATTTTGTGTATATGACTTTCCCTGGTTCTTGCGTAAAAACTTTATCAGTTCAGCAGCGGACCTTGAATGCGACCTGAACGAAACAGCAGTTTACCAGACACCAAAAGGGAAATGGTTTTCAGCAGCCCATATGCTTGCCATTTAGCCATTTATCATAAAATAATCCCTAGGTCATTTGCATTGGAATAGAAGTCAACATTGCTTAAGCACCTTGGTATCGGATACTTCGGTCATGACGCGGATTACAATTTTTAACGCCGAGGATGATCACCAACTAGATCATTCCGCAGACCGTCGCCGTGACCTCGGGAGAATAGAAAGAAGAAGCAAAGGAACAGAAGAAACTTTGTAATCGCCATGGAAAGGCGGTGCAAAGTTTCTCCTATTTCTACGGCCGCAACCAAAAAAAACAAATTAGATTGCTACATGCGGATTGCTACAGGCGGACGATATGACGTTGTTTCTGTCGGCATTGATTTTCAATCTCGTCTGAGGCTTTCTTTCCCGCCTAAAGTTTGATAGATAAAGCATCGCACTCCCGTCCATGCTCCAGAACACCATGACACAATTAAGCTGCTAGACAACAAAAGTACCACCAAAAAGGTCCCAAAACAAAACCAACACCACGATACAAAATGACCTCCGCGGCTCTCGTCGGTTCAACGGGTCTTGTTGTAAGCAACATGCTCTCAAAGATGTATGCATAGCTTGCAGAAATCCACGTACTAACCTATCACCGCCATTAACAGGGCTCACATATCCTTAACGCCCTCCTCTCACAATCCACCATCTCTAGTGTATATGCACTTGCACGACGCGAGCCCAAAGTCCAAGACTCGAAATTGCACCCGCTCATAGCAAGCGACAGCTCATCATGGAGCAGCCAACTCTCTAGTATCAGCCCACCGCCGAACATCTTCTACAGCAGTCTCGGTACGACGCGCGGTGCAGCAGGCGGGGTTGAGAACCAGCGCAAGATCGACTACGACCTGAATCTTGAGCTGGCCCAAGCAGCCAAGAAGGCTGGTGTGAAGGTGTATGTTCTTATCTCGACTTCCGGCGCGTCGTCGGGGAGTAGCATGGCATATCCAAAGATGAAGGGCGAGCTGGAGGATGCAGTCAAGACCTTAGGGTTTGAGCATACTGTGATTGTCAGGCCTGGCTTGATTGTGGGCTCGCGTGATGAGTTTCGTGGGCCCGAATTGGTGTTCAGGAAGATTGCAGGTGTAATGGGGGCGCTGTCAAATTCGCTCAAGGATCCTTGGGCACAGGATGCCGACGTTATTGCAAAGGCTGCTGTGGCTGCTGGGAACAAGGCATTGGCAGGAGAGGCACCTAGTGCTGTGTGGGAGGTGGGACAGTCTGAGGTTGTCAGACTTGGGAGAACAGAGTGGAAAGCTTGATATTCATCTCAGGCCTGTGTTTTTCTCTTCTTGGGTGTTTGGTAGCATTGGGTTTTAAGGATACCATAGGCCTGCGGTCAATATTTCTTTGAATTTTTCCATGGGGTAGTAATCAGAGCGTTTGCCTGGAAGTAATTGCACATATGATACATTATACCGCATCATGAACGCATGATGACTACAACAAACATTACGGCTTTCCAGCCTTCGGCGCACTACCACCACCAGATTTTTTATTTTTACTAGGACTCTCCTCACTACCACCGTGAGCTTCCTTTCCACCCTGTTAATACCAGAAGTCAGCACACGTCACTTAATAGAGACTAGAGACATCACAGCAAAATGAAAGTAGGACAAACCTGTTTACTAACGTCCCTATTGGCTGGGCTCACTTCTAGAGGATTTTGGTTATTGCCTTCCCCGGCCTTCTTCTTCTCCTGTTCCGGGCTTGTGGTGTTTGGATCAAAAGCAGCTTCATCCTCGTGTGCAGCAGTATCATCGGTGCCACTTTTCGTATATTCAGTGGCCTCGGTGTTGATGCTCTCACGGTCTTGGCTATCTTTTCGCGGGTAGGTGAGAGTTGCGGATTGGAAGAGGGTGCGAGATTGGAGAGGAAGGATTGGAGAGGTTATTGCTCGTTTGGGGACGGTTGCTCTCAGGCGGAGTGAGCGTGATGTGAGTTGAATGACGTTGGTTGGTGACATTTTAGAGATATGCGGAGGTTGCTCGGATGGGTGTTGATGCTGATTGAGGTGGGGTGTAGGTTCGGAGTGGTGGCACGTCGAGGAGGATGGAATGGTAAGGAACAACAGCTGAAAGGATTTGGATCGGGAAAAGAAAGAGCTTTTAAAGTTTGTTGAAGCTCGCAGTTGCAAAATTGTCAGTAGGGACCTATTTCAAGTTGACCCTATCTGAGGTGTCGTCATTGGCGTGGAGACATGCAGATCGCTTGTAGATGCCAATCGACTTTACCATGAGGGCAGCAATAAGCTAATCGAGATATAATGCAGATGTCACGTCGATAACAAAATAAAAGCATCAATAATCTTTTGCATATACAAAGCATCAAAACCCCAGAATTGCGCTCATAAGTCATTGCCACAAGTTGGACTCTATAATCATTCAAGACATCATTAAGCGAAAACTCCGACCATGAACCTAAACTCCGATCCTGCAGTGAGCATAGAAATCTACCATCTTCGACCATATACCTGATCTTCCTGGAATTGACCTTTTCGACCAACTGGGGGGGTCTTTGTTCGCACCGAGCTCTCACGACTTGAGTTAGCACTCTCTATCGTTCGCTCCTTCAAGATTCGAGGCTTTGCACCAAGGTCATAGTTTGCAGTGGATTTAGGGGCAGTTTGTTCTGCGTCTCGGCGGAACAACTGCAAGATCTCTTTCATACCAAGCTTTCCAGCATTGTTCTTGGCACCTCCCTCGATAGTCTGGTTGGCGAGCTCCCGCTTCTTCTCCTGGAGATCTAGAATTCGTTCCTCGACAGTGTCCTTGACTGTGATCTTATAGACGATAACATCAATCTTTTGTGTGAGACGATGGACTCTGTCAATAGCTTGCTCCTCGACAAACTGAACTGTTAGTTGAAGCCGTTGGTATATAAATACAGAAAACTTACAGGATTCCAGAAAGGCTCAAGAATGACAACTCTGGTAGCTGCCGTCAGATTCAGCCCCAGTGACCCACACTTAAGACTGCAAAGCAAGATCCTGCAGTTGTCATCATTCCGAAGTCTGTCCAAACTAGCTTCGCGTATGTCGTTTCTCATGCTTCCGTCATATCTCGTAAATTTAAACCCCTTTTGGCGCAAGAAGGGCTCGATGAGATCAAGCATAGATGTAAATTGTGAAAAGACGATAAACTTGTGCTGAGCAACCTCTTTTCCAAGAATCTTGAGTAGATGGTTGATTTTGGTGGATGCTATCACAGTTGAGAGTTTCGCTTCATCTTCTGAGGAAGATCGGATTTCATCTTCAACTTCAGAGTCCGAAGCTGAATCAGCTTCAGAATCTGTATCAAGTGCAACTGCCTTATTTTTTCCGGGGTTGATATCCTTGAGGTCAGGCAAGCTATCATCATCGTCCGAGCCTAGCCATTCTCCTCCACCTTCCGCATTTTCGTCAGCGATCCCACCAGCTTTGCCGAGGCGGGTTTGTTCTCCTTCTTTCTTAGGCACGATCCATTCTCCTTCATCGTCGTCGTCACTGTCTTGGATGATAGCTCGATTACGTGGCTTGCGAGCAACATGCTGGCTGGATGTCATCCTTTCGTGCTTCTTCTTGAGCTTCTTCTCCTTTCGTGATCTGTGCTTTTGCTCCACAAAGCTCAAATCTGCCTCACAATCTAAGCAGCGAATCGCTCCATCTGAGATTGCTTGCTGTCCTAGTTCCAGTTGGCAAACCTCACACTTCTTGTTGCCAACCCCAAGATTCCCAAACATGTCAGCAATATCATCCATATCCGAAGATGAGGCCTTCTTCTTAACACTTGTTTCAGCAGAGAGTGCATCGCCATCTTTACCAAGCTTGCCAGCAACGAGCTTAGGGTGATTGCAGGCTTGTCGTAGTCGAAGGAGCAGGACTAAAGCACTGGCGTAGTTGACCTTCTCGCCGCCCATCATTTGCTCCAAACTCTTATCAGTACGTTGTTCGAGCCGATCATAGAATTGTCGTTCTTCTGGCGAAAACTCTGCAAAAACTTTCTCAATCCGACGCTCTGTAACCTTGAAGCCAGTTGTGTTTGCCTCGCCAGCTGCCGATGGTTTTCCTCCAGGGTTCAAGGCGCCTTCCTTTTTTAAGATATCCTTGGTTCGACGCTTCATGAAAATCTTCAAATAGTGACGAAGGCGCTTAATGGCTACATCACCTCTGCCATTCTTCATTGGCCTATCTATCTGGTCTTTCCACTCACGTAGGTCGTCGTAAGGTTTGATACGGAGGAACTTGATCAGACTCTGAAGTTCATCCAGGTTATTCTGCATCGGCGTGCCAGTCAAGCACCAGCGGTACTCGCTTCGCAAAGCGTAGCATGCTTGCGTTGCCTTGGCATTCCGATTCTTGATAGTATGAGCTTCGTCGAGAATCACTCTGTACCAGTGCAGTCCGAAACAGCCAACCTTGAGGCCGTTGTCACCATCTGAAGAGCTTCCCCACTCAGACACAAGAATTTGGTAAGTCGTTATGACCACATCATATTTCTTAAGATCCGCAAACCGCTTTGTTCGTTGAGGGCCGTGGTGAACGCACACGCGCAAGGAGTGCGTGCTTTCCACTTTCTCCTTGATTTCCTGCTCCCACTGTCGGATAAGAGCCAAAGGAGCTACTACCAGCGTAGTTTTCTCCAAACCAGAAGGCAATTTGCGGGTAACTGAATCTGCGTCCGTAGATGCTGGTTTAGGGTTTGTGATGATCAACGAGATAGACTGCAAGGTCTTGCCGAGACCCATGTCGTCTGCAAGAATTCCTCCTTTAGGAACCTTGCCTTTCTTTCCTGTCCCGAGTTCGCGACCTTTCATCCATTCGACTCCCTCAATTTGATGAGGAAGTAGCCTGACATTTATTCCTTCTACAGTTCCATCATCCTCTTCCTCATCCTCTTCGACCTCTAATTTCTCGTCGCTTTGGCCAACGCTCAAATCCTTCAGTTTAGCTACAAGAGAATCTTCGGTCTTCTTCTTCTTCTTGCGAGACCTGGTCCTGGGCATATCATCTTCATCCTCAATGGCTCCTTCAAGTAATGATTTGAGATCTTCTGCAGCTTTTGCAGGATCAACAAAAGTATGGATATCAGCAGCCGAGTTATCGCGATATGTGTTGCCTGTAGAATATTTCGCTTGTGTGAGATCAACAAAGTTGCTCGGGGGTCCATCATTCACAGATTGAAAGCCTCCATATGTGCCTCCCATTGAGCCAAAAGTCTGTGGCTGTGCAGGTCTAGTAGTGGTAAACGCATTCTGGCTTGGAGCAGGAGCACGATATGGCGCATCCGCAGGGCTATGTTTTGTTAGCTTCAACAAAATGACCCAAGAATCATGTTTACGAACGCATATTTATTGCCCGACAAATATTCTGTAGGTGCTCTGGGCTGAAGTGGATGGATTACGTCTCTTACGGCGTCTTTCAGGGCCTGAAAATGAGGGTGCTCTATTATGAATTAGATTAATCTTAGAAGCCTCTGCATTTTACGTACTCTGATGTTCTCCATTTCGATGATGCTCTGTTCTAGCCTTTGGCTGGATGAAAACATTGGACTCCTTTTGACGTGGCAACGGTGATTGTGGAGTAGAAGTCTGCCCAAATTGTGGCGCATTGATAGGATTCTTCGACATAAATGGACGGTCAGACTGATTTAGTTCATCGCCTGCTTTGGCAACGAGGGTCGCCTTTGTAGGCGAACGTTCGTTGACCATCTTGTTGCAATGCAAGAGCCTATTTTCGGCTTCTAGTAGCGAACTCTGAGAGTTTGATTCGTATAGAAATACCACTGAGCTATCTCCGGGCTCAGATCTGGTTGAGACCGTGGTGTACTGAGGCGAATTCGAAAACAAATCGCTGCTATCCCCAATGTCGCTCAAGCTTTTGTTGGTCCAACCGCTCTGCACTTCTGAGGAGGACTCGCAATATCGTTGATGCCGTGGGAGATCAGGTGTATTTGTTGTGTACGAATCTGTGAAACTTCGAAAATCTCTTCCTTCTTCTGAGGAACTGGGACGGAGATGCTTGAAATTGGGTGTTTGGGCCCCGCTAAGTTGATTTCGCGGTGTAAATTCGCCCCTACGTGAAGTCCGTCAGTACTGGCAAACCAGTGTAGTTTAACTATTTACCTCATGGAGTCAAGAAGGACTATTGATTGTCCTTTCGAAGAACAGAAGTGACACGCGACGATTAACGCGTTCTGTCGGCTGCAAGTACTCGCAGTTCTGAATACGTTGCCAGGGCAATCGGCAGTGGGGCAAGTCCAATTTCATACAATTCACGATATAGCTAGCAGCTCTACTAGACATTATTTGGTTGCTTTATTATATTATTCCTTTCGCAGTACCGTCGCAGCCATTCCAGTAAATTCGAATAATTAATGATCCTGCTTGTCCATGAATTATTGTCCACCGAGTAATTGGCAAACGAACTGGAATAGAAAGTGACGTCACTTGATGACAATTTCTCGAAGCATTGATATTTTCATAATTCTGGGCATTACTAGCAGTGTGGAACTATTTCTGTATCTAGCTCTAAATAACAACGGGTATCTGAAATGATGCTGCAATTATCAACTCCTATGTCCCATTCTCCGGGGTGGTATAAAGCGCCTACCCACAAACTCCAGCCTGTAATTACTCGGTCTCTGAAGCAGGAACACGATACTATGCCCGCGACTTGCGCTTCTCATTCGCTTCAAGTTTTTGACCCTTCTTAGTCTTTGGTTCGAATAAGCTCTTGACCCGTCTCATTCTCATCCATCGCTCTTTATCTTTCTGGTCCCGAATGCTTCTTGCAGTATCATCGTCATCTTCAACAGTAACCTCGTCCGATTCCGCCGACGAACGAGTATTCTTACTTGGCGGTGATATTGCGCCACCTGTAGTCAGTCGATGATGGTTTTTTATGACAAGACAAAGAACTTCCCAGCCAGGTATTGCGGGATTTGATTCTTCAGCTAATGCTTTTGTACCATTTTGGGATTCTGCATTCCTCCACGGGCAGTAAGCTCTATGCTCCGTAACAACGTGCAAGCCAGGTACCACAGGACCCTCAATCTCCTCCCCAGCTTCATTGACCTCCTTGCTCTTGAAAAGCCAGAGCCCAAGAACTCTGAAGCAGGCTCCACAAGAGACAGAACCAAGTTGAGGTCCTAATCGTTCATGAGTGTGGCCTTGCCAACCAAATAAGGCCATTGTCAAAGCCGTCTTGTTGATGGGCTGCACCTGTTGTTCCGAGGTCTGCTCCTGCGAGGAAGTGAAGAAATCCGCGGGAAGAAAGCCCAAAACATTATCCAAATTGAAGTTCGGTGGTAGTCGCAGGTTGTATGAATATGGTAAAGTATCCTTTCGTTTCTCTAGCTCAGTATAACGTTGGTAGAGCTGGTCTAAGGCAGCTTGAGGGTGGCTCAGAGGTAATTTGAATATCTTATCTATAGAATTGTTAGTCTTTGACTTTCTCTATGTGTTTCTGACAGGAATTATTTTACCATCGCAGCCCCTTTGCCTCCATAAACAGCTCTCATCGTGGGAGGTGATTATAAGCTCCACGTACTTATCCACCAAAGCCTCTTCTGAAGAGAAGGTCAGCAGCTCATTGTTCACATCTTGCTCTACTGGCTCCGTACCGATGTTGCCAGCGATGTAGACAGGCTCCTCCTTGCCATCAACCTCCTTCTTGTTGAGTTTGACTAGTATCTCGACATTGCACAAGCAGCATCGTACCCTTTCAAACTTCTTGCACACCCAGCCACGCTTGGCCCATTCCACCTCATTGACGCGATCTGGTTTGGGAGTCCAATCGGTCAGGTTTGAGAAGGACTTCAAACGTTCTAAGAAAGCGGTGCGATCCCATGGTGCATATTTCGGCCGCTCTGTTATCGCAGGAGCACTCTTTGGAACAAGTTTTCTATGAACAGTGGAGCCCACTGGAATCGTTGGTTCTGAAGAGCCTCGAGTTTGAATGGAGGATGAATCGCTAATGCGGCGCTTTTTTGATTGTGCATCATGCTCTGAAGCAGGAACGTCGGGGGTCCTGTTTACTTCTTTTGGCTTCAGAGATGTTGCTGATTTGTTCCCAATTCCATTCAACAACGCATTGAACTTTCTCTTTGTCGAGTTCATCGTTGGTTTATGTGTTAGAGCCTCCTACGAATGTTCTGCGGTTGAAACTTGAACTATGTACTGTAAGAAATGGTTGTTACCAAAGGAGATTGTTGTCAGCCTCGTGAAGCTCTAAACAATTCGACGGAATATTAATGTTCCTTCCGCCACAAGGCTATCATATCAACCTGCCAACCACATTTTGAAAGGCGGTTACTGGCAACTTTCGAGTAGTAAGGTGTTTCGCAGTTAACAAACTGAATTGACTATTTTATTGAAGAATTTTTGGGCATTGTACTTAGCACCAATATATTGAAATCTCCATAATCACAAGATCTGACATCAGATTTGCTACTGTCTAGCAGAATCTTGATTTGGCGAGCGGTGTATATTATACCCCACCAGCCAGCCCACTTGGATACAGAGGGGTGAGAATTCAAGCTACTTCATCAATCCGATTCTAGAATCCTGTCCATTATTTTCAGATAGCATCCTGAAGATATTCTCGGTCTCATATGCTTACACGACTGAGAAAGAACTTATTTGAGTCTAAACTACTCCTCATATCCGTCCTTTTCGTCACAGTGGCTGCTTTTGCTACAAGATTCTGGCCGCGTGTCTCTCTACTTTCTCATCATTTTGCCCAAAAGCCGCCCCTCACCTCTCTCAATATGTCAACATACAGCAAGGAGCGTGAGGTTGCAGAGCTAGCTGTTCAAAGAGCTACTCTCCTCACCAAAAAAGTCTTCCATGAGAAGGCCAAAGGCACATTATCCAAGGACGACAAATCACCAGTTACAATCGGAGATTTCGGTGCTCAAGCCCTGATTATTCAAGCCATCAAGAAGAATTTTCCCGACGACGAGGTTGTTGGTGAGGAAGAAGCAAGTGATCTGAGAGATAATCACAAGTTGCGTGACCAAATATGGGCATTGGTTGAGGGAACCAAGCTCTCAGATGCCAGCTCAGAGGATATCTTGGGCGGTCCAATCAAGACCGTAGATGAGATGTTGGATGCCATCGATGCTGGAAATAGTGCAGGTGGAAACAAGGGCAGAATTTGGGCACTAGACCCAATTGATGGAACCAAAGGCTTCTTAAGAGGTGGCCAGTATGCTGTATGTCTAGCTCTTATGGTTGACGGTGATGTCAAAGTTGGCGTCCTGGGTTGCCCAAATCTCCCAGTTGACGATACCGCTCCATTGACTACTGAGTCTGGAGTTGATCAAACTGATTCCGAAGGCAAGGGTGTTTTGTTTTCTGCAATCGCTGGCCAAGGAGCAACCAGTCGGCCCCTAGGAACTGCTGGTCTTGAAAAGAGTCAGCCTATCAAGATGAAGCCAGTGGATGATATCACACAAGCAATCTTCTGCGAAAGTGTTGAGGCAGGTCACTCCTCTCACGGTGATCAATCAGCCATTGCACAAAAGCTCGGTATTACCAAGGCCAGTGTTCGCATGGACTCGCAGGCAAAGTACGGTTCAATTGCTCGAGGAGCTGGGGATATCTATCTCAGACTTCCAGTGAGCGCTACCTACCAAGAAAAGATCTGGGATCACGCTGCAGGCGATCTGATTGTCAGGGAGGCAGGTGGCGAGGTTACAGATTCTCTGGGCAAGAGATTGAACTTCGGCGTGGGAAGAACACTTGCTGAGAACAAGGGAGTGGTTGCAGCCCCAGCAGCAATTCACAGCACTGTTCTTGAGGTAGTAAAGGAAGTCCTCAGCAAGAAGTAGAAGCGAGTTAAAAATACAATACAGCCATGCTACGATTTCGGCTATATATTGAACGCCATGAATGCAGCTTCCTTTCATACATATGATACATAGCCCCGTCCTCTATTTAATCTTCTTCGCCTTGAGTTTGATAGTCTCCCCATTGACAAAAATTCCCTTGCCCTTATAAGGCTCGGGTTTTCTCCACATTCGAATATTCGCCGCGAATTGCATAACAACTCTCTTCTCGCATCCTTCCAATAATATACGTGTTGGCTGTGGGACACTGGCTTTGACACCTGCTGGCACGGGCATTTCAATAGGATGAGAATATCCAACTTTCAGCACAACAAACTTCTGGCCTGGGAACTCGGGCTCCTTTGTAGTTGCCTTGTCCTCGACTGTCGCTCTGTAACCAACGCCGACCAGTCGTAGAATAGCCGTATGTCCCTCAGATACACCCAGTATATGGTTCTGAAGATATGCTCGGGTAGTTCCTAAGTTCACTGTTAGCTATAGTCTCCCGGGTTTTGGATGTCAATAATTGTACCCCACATCTCCCGCTGGGTCTTGATCTCTCTATTCTCTATCCTGACAAGTGCCTTCCGCGTAGCAGCATCATGCTCGACAGTTACAAAGGGAGGAATTGGGTGAGACATCTTGCCTACGCTGGTGTCAGTCTAAAGTCTTTAGATTCAACTTCGTTTCAAGCGCGTACCCAAGGGACCTTCTATCTCAACCACTGGACGAGCTGTAACAATGGATCGTCCATTCTTACGCGGCGCAGGCTGTACAATGCTAAAATTGACCTCCGGAGGTATCGAAAGAGGAGCTGATCCGATGTGCGATGAACGGGAGGTAGAAGCAGAGAAAGCTCGCGACGAAGTGACCGGGAAGGCTGGCAGGAGAAAGGATGGGATAGATATAGAAGAAGTAGAGGCAATTGCCTTTTCTAATCCCCTTGCTCTGGCAGTGGAAAACATGATGGATTGGCTGCCAGAACTTGAGATCTGCCTCCTCCTTGAATGTGAAGCTCTGGCCCAAGAATTTTAGAATGAACATGCCATCACGTGATATTGATAAGAGAACGCCTAGCTCGGCGCATGCACTTGAGTTGTTCTGAGCTTCAACTCAAGTCCATCCATGACATGAATTCAGAAAGAACCCTGTTTCCAAAGCCAGATTATTTCGGTACTTCCAATCACATAGTAGGTTTGGTTGATCAGATTCAGGTTTTAATGCTATCCTCCAAACTGTGACAACTGTCATTCAGTCTCTCGTCTTCAAAGATTCGCAGTGATCTTAACAGCCACCAATCAATCTTTGGGACTTTCCTCCGTCGTCTTTTGAATTTCCTTCTCCTTCTCATCTTGATACCAGCACGCCTTTTCTCCCAATGCTCTACATTCTATATCTAATTTAACTCTCATTGTTTCTCTAGCCCAATCTTCGTCAAAACTATCAGCATTCAAATCTCCTTTCTTGATCGAAGCAAGATCGTGCGCTCAACAATCACTTTACATAACAGGTTTCAGTTACAAGCCTTCGGAAATATTCCTTGGTAATTCAGCATGAAGCCATCCATGGTCTTTCTAGTCTTATTACCACTGGTGACGAGTGCATATAGTCCCTTCAAGACAGCTACAGTAACTGGATTCAAACGTAAGCCTCAAGACCCCTGAGTTGGGTCGATCTAAAATCTCTAGGTAATCATAAACCTCTGCCAAGTCTTTTGAAATTCGATTTCAGTGGACTTCTTGACTCTAAGTCTCGCAAACCTGAGATATATACCAAAGCTCTCCTCGAGTTAAAGCGTCTTGAGGAGGAGCCTCTATGCCACCGTATTGCCGCTCAGATGCTTATGAACAACTGCCAAGGTCTTGAATCCTTGAGTGACGATGATTATCAGTATAACAGCGTTCAAATTCAGAGACATCACGTAGAGAGCTTCGCCGCAAGTCTCGCAATTTGTGATCTCGAGCGAGGTCGTTTCGAGATCCCAGATGCATGTTCACTTTTCACTAGCTCAGTTCTTCTGAGTGCATTGGAAACAGGAACCAGTGGCCTTGATGTGTCACCGGAGCAAGTAGGACAGTGCTTGGAGGCGCTAGGCCAGCATCATTCACACTGGAACACTTGGCTCAGCTATCGAGACAAGGCTCTACTTTTCTGTCGCGCTGCACGTATTGATATTGACAAAGGTAAATTCTGAACTATTCCTCTAAGTTCGTCCTCTGACCAGCCTTAGATCAAGCAATCTTACTCCATAAACAATTGGTAAAGGTTATGGCGGACCTTACAGATGCTATGGAGAGGGATCTGCAAGCTTTGAAAGAAGTCATGGCAGATCATGCTGCTGCTGCAGACTCGTACTTTAACACCATCATGGTTCATGCTGATTCCCTAAAGTCTAAGATTCTAGAAACATTCAATTTATTTTCTGCCAACATCGAGGTAAGTACTTCAATGCATCTCAGAGCGAACACAGCTCATTTGAACCTAGGATATTTCTTCATCCATCAAAGATGCAGCAAGGAACTGTAAAGACGTGATGCGTGTAACGAAGAATATATCTGACATGGTGATCGCCAATATTGCAGAGTTGGCCGCTGCCCATGAAGAGTCGATGGAACAACAAAGCCAGGTAACAGAATCGCATATGAATCAGCTAGAAACATTGGCCAGTGCGATGGAATCATCTCTCGGACGTGCCGGCGTAACTACTGTAGGTTGTCCGTCGTGTCTGCGACGGTTCACTGATTTGCTTGCAGGAAATGATTCTTGAAATCCTTATTGCTACGAATGAGCGGCAGCAAGCTATATATCACGTAAGTTTGCAACGTCCTCTACTCAAAAAATCTTCTTATGACCATATCAAGGATGTCGAGTTCATGCTTGCTCGATCCAAGAACATGACTGATTTTCTCAACGAGCATGGAGAAAATATTCAAATGATATCTTTGGTCGCTTCTGATATTCATGAAAAATTGGACAAGGCTGCCTTGTCTGTAAATTCCTGGAACGCGCAATCGAGTCTCCGTTCTTCGACAGGTGGGTTTGCTATTCTTGTATTCAGTAGTTTAGTCGCTTTAATGGCCGGCAATTATGGGCTTCAACCATCACTTCCTCGCAATGCTGGACTGCTCATCACTGGTAAGTGTCTCAAACTTTCCTCGTTCATTGTCTAACAACGAAGCAGGCTTAGCTATCGGAGGATGCGTGAACCTGTATTTAAACTGGGCTTCAACTGCGAATGCCACGTATCCAACTGTCTCGACGCAATCGAGTAAAAAATTGATATATGCACTTCCAATTACAACAACAGATCCGAAGTTCGCTTCAGACACGCCACCCAACGCAGTCTGAAGTCACCAACAAGCCTACCTGACTCCAGACACGCACAGAATTAAATCAGATCATCATTACAGGCGAACACAGCTGCGGGTCCATGACTAGCTCTGTAAACTCCTCATGGCATCAATGACCCAAAATGCCCCAATCAAACCCTAACTTATCGATGTTGTCAACATAAAAATATTGCTATCCACCCTCAAGTTGCAGGTTGCTATGAAAGTGCAGATATGGAGATATATCACGGGGCCACAAAAATACAATAATTCATATACTTAGTCAAGGTAGGAGGGTTAATTCAGTACTAAAAATATCGAGGCACGCGCACCTATCGAAGGCAATAACCCTAGCTAGACGCACATAGTGCAACAGCCTGTATATATCAGATACCGAACTACTTGATAGCTTTCACCAGGGATTTTTGAAGATCAACTACATTTCCATCAATTACGTCACAGAAGTCTTTCTTTTCCTTTCATCTACGTCTGTATTTGGATTTATGTTGTGGGCTGGTAGAATAAAGCCAGAACAAAATATGTAAGTCTGCTAATAAAACATACTGAAACCCACGGTTTAGTAGATCGGAAAGCTCGATAGAGATGATAAGATCCATGTATTGGTCGAGATCATGGATGTATTGCCTCCTCGTTAAGTTTGCTTCAACTTCCCCCAAGCCGTGTACAGCCTCAACATAAAATCGGTGTTCAGCCGTAGTATAATGCAGTGTGAAAGATTTGATGGCCTCTGGAGGATGATGAAAATATTGAGTAGATCATTTGTTTATTGTTGCTTCATTGTAGAAATGCCTGATTTCCTCAACAGTTTAGCAGCTCCCCCCCCCCCCACCACTCCAACACCACATAGGAACCCCAATTCGAAGGCATGGAATAACTAGACATGAAAGCTTAGCATAGACACAAAGACGCCGTCCACCAATACCGAACTAGTGGTGAAGATGATACCTTAGAATTCCTTGAGCACCATATATTGCTAATCTGAAACCCCCTAACAGCATAGTGGCTTTGTGGTATTGGCAACGTCAGGCCGTCTTTCTCATTCAATTGTGACATCAACGGAAGATGTGACACGTCGAACGCTAAGTAAAAAGGAGAGTTGGAATCTGCTTCAAGATTTGCCAACAGTGTTCGAATGGACCTGTCTATAAATCTGTCGCTGACCACACATACGTGATGGGCTGATTCTGCAAGACGTGGCGCGGTGTTTCTTCCTTTCATTCAAGCATCCTGCATGTTTCAAGCAATGACAAGGCTGTCGATGGCGTACTTGGCCATCTTGATGATCTCGAGACATGTTGCTGTCTTCTCACCTAGGTGGAGCCGGGGTGATTCCTGGCAAGATCTGAAGTGGCCGCCCTTAAAGACTTCAGGACTGCCCCAACCTGATGTACCAGAAACTGTATGAGCATCAAGAAGGAGATGCCGTGTTTTTTGCCTTGTTTCCATCTCATCTACGATATCCTTAAGGCCCTTGCGCTTGAATTCGCCTTGCTCATGTCCATATATATCCATTCTAAGCAAGGCCCGTACAGTGCTTCTCCACTCCGCTGGCTGCATCTCTCTGTTGATGCAACCATTCTGGGGACAAGCAAATGGCGATCCTTCTAAAGAATCATTCAAATCATAACCAATGCCGCCGTAATCTGCAAACTCAAAGGCTACTGTCTGTCCCGCCGCAACTGCTGCATTTGTGTGATTATCAATCATCTCAAGCAGCTTTCTGTACCCATTAGCTATAACTGGTAGAAGAGTGCCTAGTAACATAGTGTTCTGAAAGGATTCAATCGGCGGCGTGTTGTTGGTTAACATAACCGAGCCACACTGCAAGCACCAAATACTCTTTTGTGCAGTATTGCAGGCGCTACGTACAGTATACAGCGCTTTCTTGATATCGGATGGAAATTGTTGCAAGGCTGCAAGTGCCAGGTACATAGATGCCAAGCAGCTGCAAGCTACACTTTGCGAAGGCGAATTCTCAGTTTCAGTCGTCACCGTACTAGACTTTGCAGAAAGCGTTGGAAGGGAGTTTGTAGAGGCGCTATTGTCGTCCGGAACCAAGTGTTCGAAGTTGTTACCTCCAAAATCGATCTGACCGAACTGAATAGGTGGGCCTGTAGGTAGTTTCATTTCTCCAAAATACCAAATAGCACGACCTTCATCTGACTTTGTATTTGGAGGAAGGCCCTGCGGCAGTACAGATAGGCCCGTAGGAAAATAAGGCTCAGTAAAGGTACCAGCATCGTGATACCCTCCAGTTTTGTCTAAAAAGTCGGGTAGGTTATCCATCTCCAATCCAGAATCTATTTGTGTGGCAGGCTCCCCGGCCTCGTTGAGCTTGCGCTTTCTGGGACGCCCCATTGGCTTCTGTTCTGAATAATAGCATTTTATATTTTCTCGAACGCATCTCTCGCAGCCGTCAGCTTCTTTCGAGCATGCAAGCTTCCTTGATCCTTTGCACTAATCAGTTTTCTGATAGCAGGTCTTGCGAAAGGAACTTATACGGCATTCGTCGCATGCTCGCCGCTTTACAGCAGGGTTGCTATTTTCTGACATGCTGTGGATTCTGACACAAATATTAAAACTCAAATTAAAGTGAAGAGACAGCCAGCATCTTTAATAATCTGATACTGAAAATCAAATCGTGTTCTGCAAGGCAACGATGAACGTCACGAGGTACCGTATCGAGCGGAATAAATATATTCCTGATAGGCGCTAAGATAAAGACGTTCAAGGATGCCTTATCGGTCTCTGCAAAAAAATCTCTCGTTCAATTAGCTAAGGTAGAGTTGATCTATTCTTGACGGATTCTTTCTCTATTATCCACCAGTTTTGTCGACCATGGCATTTGGAACAGAGTCACGAAAGCGAAAGGCTATTACTCGAGATGTTCCCGAAACATCAGATGTCGAGTCTGATGCAGAATTTGGTGATGGTATCTTGGAAGGTATCCTGTCGCAAAGTGAGGATGATTCCGCAGACGAAAGTGTTGAAGATGAGAGCGACGAAGAGGAGGACGACGAGAATGACTTAGAGCCACTTGACAGCGATGAAATTCCATCAGAGGACGAGCAGGATGGAGCGATTGAGAAGAGTGGAAGTCTTCAGGAAGATGACGAGGACAAGCCAAACTACACAGTGACCACCGACGCAAATGGCGGAGAGCGATATGTTTACGACGAAATCAATCCTGTCTACGATTCGGACGACTCAGATGCTGCTGCTGCAACAAACACAATTGGAAATATACCTCTTACATTCTACGACTCTTACCCGCATATTGGATATGATATTAATGGTAAGAAGATCATGCGGCCGGCCAAGGGCGAAGCTTTGGATGCCTTGCTGGATAGCATTGAGGTTCCCAAGGGATGGACGGGTCTTACAGATCCAGCGACAGGCAAGCCGCTCAATCTCAGTCAGGAAGAGCTTGAAATCTTGCGCAGGATACAGACCAATGAGATGCCTGAGGAAGGCTACGATCCATATCCAGTAGGAAATCCCATCAATTACAAGCAAATCAATCAGGCTAATAAAATTCTAGGCTACTGTTGAATATTTCACGGGCATTGAAGAGAAGATGCCTTTGAGTTCTGCTCCAGAACCAAAACGGCGATTCCTTCCCTCAAAGCATGAGGCTAAGAGAGTTATGAAGATTGTTCGAGCGATTCGAGAGGGCCGCATTCTACCTTATAGACCTCCAGAGGAACGCGAGCAAGAAGAGGATGAAGATGTTCACTACGATTTGTGGCAGGATGAGCAACCTCGTGCTGACCATGTAATGAACATCCCAGCACCGAAAATGGCTCCTCCTGGATATGATATGAGTTATAACCCTCCTCCTGAGTACCTGCCTACAAAGGCGGAGAAACAAGCCTGGGAGTCAGCGGATCCCGAGGAGCGGGAGAAGGAGTATTTACCGACCGGCTTTGATGCGTTACGGAAGGTCCCAGCCTATGATACCTTCATCAAAGAGAGATTCGAACGATCCCTGGACCTTTACCTGGCTCCTAGAGTGCGAAAGAACAGGCTCAACATTGACCCAGCATCCTTACTTCCTAAATTGCCACGACCTGAAGAGCTCAAACCATTCCCAACTGTTTGCTCGATACTCTTCCGTGGTCATGAGGGTCGCATCCGTAGTGCTGCAATTGATCCATCTGGACTTTGGCTTGCTACGGGAGGAGATGATGGCACTGTAAGACTTTGGGACACATCAAATGGCAGGCAGATCTGGAGTGTTAAGATCGGTGATGAAGAGGCTGTCAATGTGGTCAGATGGCGACCAGGACGAGATGCGGTTATACTCTCGGCTGCTGCTGGAGAGGACATTTTCCTCATCACACCCCCTGTTGTGGACCCAGAAACCGAATCTGCGAGCGTAGCTCTGCTTGATGCAGGGTTTGGATACGCAACAAATGCCACACCAGCCCTTACAGCTCATGGCCAGCGCAAAGAGCCAGTGGCCAAGTGGACTCGCCCAGGCTCTCGGCTCCAGGACGAAGGAGTACTTATCAAGATCACCGTTCGAACTACCGTGAAGGTTATCAGCTGGCACAGAAGAGGAGATTTCTTCTCCACGGTGTCACCTACTGCCCAAAAGAGTGCTGTGGCAATCCATACGCTCTCGAAACATCTCACCCAAATTCCTTTCCGCCGCCTGCCAGGTATTGCGCAGACTGTTCAATTCCATCCTTCGCGACCTTTGTTCTTCGTCGCAACCCAGCGCACCATTCGCAGTTACGATCTTCAGAAGCAAGAGCTTGTTAAAATCATCCAGCCTGGAGCTCGATGGATCTCTTCCTTTGATATCCACCCAGGTGGAGACAATCTTATCGTCGGATCCTATGATAGACGTTTGCTGTGGCACGATCTCGACCTGTCCACTCGACCTTACAAGACCATGAGATTCCATACCAAGGCTATTCGCGCGGTCAAGTACCACAAGGGAGGATTCCCATTGTTCGCTGATGCCAGTGATGATGGAAGTCTGCAGATCTTCCACGGAAAGGTGGTCTCCGATATGATGGAAAATGCCACGATTGTGCCCGTTAAGGTCCTGAAGGGACATAAGGTCAAGAGCGCTTTGGGAGTTATGGATATAGATTGGCATCCAAGAGAACCTTGGTGTCTTAGTGCAGGTGCTGATGGAACTGGTCGACTCTGGATGTAATTGGCAAGCAGGGTTTCAGAGTAAAAGTAGCATAGGCGTTCAGATAGGCACGTATATAAAAAATCTTCAATTTCAATTTCAGCTCGGTGGCTAAGTGACAGTATCTCATAGAAATAATCTAGTCTGGTACTTAAGGTATAAATAATATGATGGTACATTAGTCGTGACTGAATTAAATCTTGATACCTATAGATGTGAAGTAAGCAATCAAATCCCCAATAAAACCCAAGTACAGAAATTGAATCACGCCAGCCAAACCCCCAGCCTCTGGAGAAGCCAAAATGATAACACAGCACCCCGAGAAACAATGACGAAAGAAGAAAAAAGGAAGAAGAAGCAAGGCAAGAACCGAACGCTAGATCTTTCCCAAAGCTGAAGAAGACTCGTTGTTACAGAACTGCGGGTATCAAATCCAAAAAAATACAGGTCATTACGAGGCATCAAAGTTCAGTCCTCGAACGAACTATCAGTCATCAGCTGCAGACATTCCTCACCCCTGCTCTCGGCCCATCTGCCAGCACCCACAAGGAGGTCGGCCCTATCGTAAGCACCAAAGCCTACATCACCGTACGAGAAACTGGGGTTCTGTATGCTCGGTTGGCTGATCTTAGTGCCGCTGCTACCTTTCTTCACCTTCATGGAGGTGCCAGATCTGAGGAAGGTGTCTTGTTTGAGGAATATAGGCTCGGGACTTCGCTCAGTGACATGTCTCTGAAATGCTCGGCTATTTTCGAGTTCGCGGAAGAACCGTTCTAGGGGTACCGAGAGCTCGTCGTGAAAGGACAGCCGACGGTGCTGTTTCTCATTCAATCCAATCTGGGGCCCGAGGGTGAGCGGGCCGTTGGGAAAAAAGGTATCGGCACGGGTAGTTGCAACGTTTGGGTCCATCCTCTCGGGTCCCTCAGGCGCATCGACAGAGAGTGCAGACGATGCATAGGTGGGGGGTGCAACATGATAGTCTGCAGGTGCAGAGGCGCTAAAGAGCTTTCCCACCGCATGGGCTGGCGGTTCATTTATGGGTGGTTGCGTATAAGCTCTATTCATGGCACCAAGTTCTGCAGAAGAGAGATTGTCCGCATTGTAAATAGGATGTCGCGAGGCTGAGTGTTCGACCCAAGTCCAGTTATCCATGCTCTCGTGCTGTTCGTGGTCATTACTGTTCTGTTCAACTTCTGGGATGCTCATGGTGAGTGAGTTCCGTAAGAAGATGGGAGCCCAGGGTATGCTATCACTGGTTAGGGCTGCACGATGGAGGGGGTGGGGGCCGTGGATGGCTTACAAGGGATGGAGTTGGGAGCGAACCACAAGCGTGATGATCTGGGAAGCCAGGTTCACTAGAGGCCTCGTGCAGGCTTTGGTGCAGCGAAGAACAAAGAATGAAGGAAGAAAGAAGAAGAGTACAAGGCCGGGTGCATAAAAGTGCAGGTGCGGGTTTTGGGTTTAAATGCTGGATGATAGTACAGAATGAGAGTAGGTTTGGTGGTCGAGCTTGTGATGACTTGCTGTTTGGTTTGGCTTCAGAGGACGGACGGAAGTGGGTGCATCTCTTATACGCCAGAGTTACTCAGCGTGTCTTCGCTCTCCCTTTCCCTTCGGCCATGGTAGGACTCTCGCTGCGCCTTCCAAACCGCCTTGCTCTGGCTTTTCAGGCGTCCATCAGGAGTGGAGTAGATTTGGAACCCACCGGCACCGGAGAACCGTGTCGGATTTCATTGCAAATCCCCATCTGTGACCTGGGACCTGTGACCTGTCAGTGCCAACGCCCGAGAGAGCAGGTAAGCGAGCACGATTGCGAAGCTGTTTCTTTCGGACCACGCTTAGTACCGAGGCTTGAACCAAGTTCTGGCTAGGTTGATGTCCTTGCTGGACAAATCGGATCCCCCAATTCCTCCGCTGCCAGACACCTCGTAGCTCTGCTTACTATGATGGCATTTCCTGCTGGCCCTCCATCGGTTCGCGCCAGACGCCCTGCAAGCCCAGGCACCCGCTAGTTGTGCGAGTAGATAGACGAACACCTCTGTCTTTCGACTCGGTCCGTCTTTGGCTGTGCTTAGGTCGAAAGAGCCATCACTCTCAGGGCTGTCAGAGAGAGCAAGCCAGTCTGCTGGCCGGTTCTGATCATTCGACTCCGTGCTGTAGTTGAAGGGGATGAGAGTTGCAGACATAGACCCTTCTACAATCTCCCCTGGCAAGCTGGCTCAACCCTCTTGCAGGGAAGGGACCTTTAAGAAACTAGCTATGGTAACACAGTACAGCATTCAACACAACAGTACAGTAATAAACTGGCAAGCCGACCCTCCTTTCGATTGTGAGTTGCCTATACATCCAGAATATCAAGCCCCTCGGTGCCCCAGTAGCAAGTCGTCAAAAGTAAAGGTGGGGAAGCGAACAAGCCACACCATGCGCAACTCCACTTCCCATCAGCGAACCACATCCTACTGTATAAGGGCAGGTTGAATTATCTACAAGAGGTTTGCCAGCATGTCAACATATTCGACGCTCGTTGGACAATTGCAACAGCAACCCCTCTTCCCCTGGGGGCCTATGGGCCTTCAGTTGATATGTCATCAAGACAAATCTGGAGGCTTGGTTGAGAACATGCTTAAGTCGAACTGCGAGTCGGAAGAGAGGCTGGAAGCCTTATATGGCACAAGGTTGATTGGTTACGATGCTTAGTCGCTCCTGGAACCGGACCTCCAATATTTTGGATGCTGTCGAGCTGACACTATTCGATACTCCAGATAACGCATCTGCTCACCGTTTCCGCATCCGGCAAGTTATATTGTCCTTATGTTGAAGAAGCACTCGGCTTGAACTCTACCTCAGTCTTGCTTACTACAACACGGCGGCTCGTATCGTACGCACAGCATCGGCTTAACGCAGCCTCGACCAGCGCATAATCGACAATAACTGCAACGAAGAGTGGAGGGACCTTTCACATGTTTCTCTGCTAACAGGATACCTAAACGATAATGGTGACGATGAATGATGAATGATGAATGGATGGAACCCAAATTTCTGCCAATAGCATAAGCTAAGGGACGGCTCCGACCGACGAATCTTGTTAAATGGTGGACATCCGTCACCGAGTACACGACTAGAGACGAGCACTGCCATGCCGAGGTCGCTCACGATCTCAGTTGAGCCTCATCTGCCATGCAATCACAACACATACGAACCAGCGTCCCGTCCCTTAAAGCCGATATCTGGTGGAGTGTTGCACTTTGTACGGTAACGTTTCTTCTAGCACGGCACGTAGGTTGGCTCTAGCGAATATAATATGCCTTGCCAGTAAGTGAAATCCACGCAACCAACAGGAAGGGAATTCTTACAGCCGCTATTCCTGACATTAGGTGCACATCCAATATGCGTCATGAGTACCAATTGCCATGCTTCCCAGTTTTGAGTAAATGTACAATGTCACCATTTCGACCCTGCGCTATTGGCCCTCTCTCGCTCGCGAGCTCGTTCTTTCTCGTTTGCGTTGTCCACGGCACTGCCTCTTCTCCTCAGGCCGTCGGCTTTCCTCCTTCTCACAAATTGATACCCCCGATCAAGCTCAGATTCCACTGCACACCTGACTTTCAAAGCCCCTACTGCTGGCCAAACGCTCTTTTCTCCGCGCAATATCCAGTAGTCAAGGCTACTTTGGGTTGGCGTTTCCAGTAGACGTACGAAATCACCGGCCGAAAGCTCAGGCACAAGTGTTACCGCTGCAGCAGGAATATGTTCATCGACAAGGAATCGCCGAATGGAGCTGGGCAGAAGCTGGAGGCTGTCAAGCTGCTGTAGCCGGTGATGTATTTCCATAGTCATAAGTCTGAGGAGACCACCCGTGATCGAAGTCCTTCCCCCGCGTGTGTAAAGTGGCGAAGGTCCATGCATATCACTTTTGAGGAATGGAATAAGGTAGGGTCGGGCTTGGCTGACTATGAAATGGTTGACGTTGAACAATTCTGCAATACGTGACAAGGGTGAGTCGCGATCAGTATATGAAGCATGTGTCCAAGGCCTAAAAGTCGTATCAGTAGCTGCTGACCAAGGCACAATGTTGCCAGACGCATCTTTGCATTTCAGGGTGATCGAACGTCCATATAATGACGGGGACGACGCATTGGACGCTACCGCCGCGGACCAGATCAGCTATTAAGCGTTAGCTCATTTCACAACATGCATCAAATTTATACTTACAACGTTGGGGGCTGTGAGATAGTTTAAGAGATTTGGCACGCCACCTCGACCTGTAGTTGCAACAGTGATGTTCAAAACACGCTTGGTGCGATTGTAGGCTTCTTCAAAAGTCAGGTCTCCAACATTCGCTCGGACGCATTCCTCGAGAACAGTAACATCCAGAAAGTACCCTTCTCTAAAGAAACGCTTTATGCGTCTTGACAAAGTTTCCAACCAGCCACTCAACGACCCCCCTTGCTTTTCCCCGTTCTGCGATGGCCCAACTTTGCCAGCGAAGGCAGAGAGATCGATGCTATCGCCATTGAGGAACCTGGGAAGCTCTTCCTCGGTATGTATACCTACAAGAGCGGCAATCAAAGCTCCTGTTGCGGTGCCTGTAATGATTCTAGGAAGCAGCCCTCGTGAGAACAGTGCTTTGACTACTCCCAAATGGCAAAGTCCGAATATTGCGCCCCCTTGGAGAACTAGTGTGCTTCGTCCAAATGCTTGCCTGGTGTCGTGCAGCAAATCAAGTTTGATCTGGCTACTGAAACCAGGCACAGCAGTAGATCCATCGGTACCTGGTGATGTAGGTAGTTTTGCCACGTCTGCAATAGCTTGAGCTACTTGTGTGATGTAATCCTCGATCAGAAGTTTGGTTCCAGCGAATGCGCGATTGAACAAACGTGGGGTTGAGATGTTCCCTAGATTTCGAACAAGTCCCGATCGAAGAAGGTTGACCAATTGCTGAACATCCCCTTCTTCTCGAGCAATGATTATAGACTGAAGACGTTCGTGAATGAGTCGATAATCGTAGTACTTCGAGGTTGGATTCTGACGCCTACGTTCAGCGCATCAGTATACGCCCATTAATTAGAAATTGCCGGGATCACATACCACAGGTCATTGCCTAACAGAACATCCAGTTGAAACGCAGCTTCTTCCCACTCCTCGTATGTCTGCGCGTCTCTGAGTATATCGAGCCAAACCTCAACGGGCCTTTTGCGTGTGAGCCAGCTAATGAATCGCTGGAAACAATTAGCCTGAAGGAATTGATTAAAAGGAGTAGGAACTATACTCTCTGCCAGAAGAACAGAACATCCATGAGCATACTCCAAATGGCCGTCAACAAGGCCGTCATGTTGATGGCGGGATGCTCCATCTAACCATCTAAGTTCACAGTCGAATTGCGCTGATCTTAATCGAGCCGTCAGGAGGAAATGGCTTCATAATCGTGCGATAGAAAGAATGAACATAGGCAAGGTGGCGTAGGTTACATCAATGCGATTGTGTGCGGAGAGGGAAAGGAGAGATGAAGGTTTCGAGTCCGAAGCTCAGGCATGTGAACGCCACATGGGTACAGCTTTCCCCAGACTTTCCCTCCCGCGCTAAACGGTGCAGCGAGCATCGAGGACCGAGATCGTCAAAGACTATGCCATATTGCGTTTTCGTCTACTACAATTGCCTGGATATTCCAGAACTTTTAAAGGGATTACATTGGAAACTTTTGCTTTTAATGCAAATCAATTCCTTACTATTGTACATTGCAACTCTTGGAATTGCCAACCGTAAGTCAGATCAAAGATCTATAATCACCCTGCGATTCCCGCAAGAAAATTTTACTCGTCGTCCTCATCATCCTCAATGATATTACGCTTTCTGCTTCTACCAGCGGGAGCTTCCGCGGCGCCGCCAGCCATATCATCGTCATCCAGATCTGCATCAGCATCTGCGTCGGCATCACTGAGGTCCTCATGTTTGGAACTCTTCTTCTGCTTCTTCCGTCTAGGCTCGTCCTGTTCGCTCTCTTCCTCAAGTTCCTCCTCTTCTTCATCGTCCAATTCGGGACCATCCTCACCTTCCTCGTCACTAGAAGCCAAAAAGTCATCGTTCTTGTCGTACTCATCCTCTCTGTTCCGGCCGCGAGGCATGTCGTCATCAGAGTCGTACTCCGGTCGGCGTCTTGGACGTTTGGCCCCGGGAGGTTTGCGACCTGCTCCAGGAGCTCGGCGACCATTTCGGCCCTCTAGGTCATCCACGTTCAAGCCGCCGCCAAGCCCGCGCCCTCCTCTCCTGTCATCTGCCTTTGCAGCAGCAGTTTCTCGTCGACGTTGTAGCTTCATACGTTCCTTCTCAGCCATCTCTGCTCTTTTCTTCTGTAGCTCAGGATCTTGTGTATTCGTGATCATCTCTGGCCCGTTCTTATCATCTCCCCTAAGTCCACCACGTGCAGCCGCAGCCAGACTTCTCTGTAGCTTCTCCAAAGCATCATCTTCGATCTCCTTGTTTGGTCGAACTGTATGCTGGTTGGTCATATGTCCAATCATAACAAGTAACTGAGAGGTGATTGATGGAGAGGCAAGGTAGGAGTGTGAATCTAAAACCTCTGTATACGTCCGGTTCTCTTTTGGTGGAACTAAGGGTTTTGTCTGTAATTCATAATGCTGCTCTCCCACTGCAATTGTCGTACTTCCGTCACTCCATCTGTATACCACGGTGTTGCTCTGTAGCTTTCCTGTCTTCGGATCTTTCTTGTAACGCATCTTAGATGTCGCGACAGCGTTGGCAGAGAAGTTTGCTGACTTAGTATCACTATGATGATCAGTTGTTGGAAGCTCGAAGGTTTCTGCGTTGTATGGTGTTGGTTCTATCCCTAGAAATTTTGGCAGACGCAATTCATCGAACTAGACAAGATTAGCTGAGGTAACATGATGTTGTGTGCAATTCTGACCTCTCCGTCGAACGGCTTGGGCCATGGTTGTCGCCATAAGGTACTATCTAAAATGCGCGCCTCTCGTCCTGTTGTGGCATTGTTATCGTCTTCGTCGCCTCTATTGTGTGTTCTGTCATTCCTGCCCTCATCATCTCCAGAGTCAAGTTCGCGATCGCTCAATTCGCGATTCTTTTCAGACACATTGTCATCCTCATCACCGAAAAGGTCATCTTCAAGATCACCTGCTGTGTCCATGAGGTCGTCTTCTGAAGCTGAAGACATGTTGATTGAAAAGTATCCTAAGGATGAAGGGGCGCGAAGTTGGCTACGTGTTGCTCTGTACTGATGGTTGTGGCTAAGGTATAGGTGCAGTCAGTTGCTTGGGTTCGTATCGCAACGGAATTGACTGGCTTACTGCAGAACAAGGGGTCTGCTGGCCTCTAGATCCTCAATGAAAGTGTGGTTGATCAGCGTAGCTTGCTCTACGCATAGACGCGCAGAGTAAATTTGACGCGATAGACGAGCTTGCCCACGAATAACTAGTGCCAACCCCGTGACATTTTGACGATCACCAAGGAGAGCCCCTTATTACCTATTTCACCTCAACTTTGAGCCTCCCTGATATCAGTCCAACAACACGACAGATTCGATCAATCTCAAGCGTCCGAAAGCACAGCCAGCATAGCCAATTCAGCAGTCTGTGGCAATGTCGAACTTGTTTTCTGGAATGTAAGTACATGGCTGGCACACCACTCCATCTTTAATTGGGGTATAGCATGGACTATTGCTTCTCTATGCGTAAGGACGAGCATTGTCGAGTGGCGTTTCTTTCGGGATTTGTGTGTGGGAAAGGGAAAAGGAAAGAAGTGTTCCAGAACAGTGTTCATCACAGCATTTTCTTTCCTCACAGACATTGCGGTCGCTTCGACCCTCTCTCTACTTGGCCAGTCACCTAAAAGATGGATGCCTGTTACACACACTGCCACCATCAGCTGGCTTGTGCAAAGCCCTTGGTGGTCGTTCATGCTTTCCAGCAGGAGTCGGGGTCAAAGCGCAACGTTTGCATTACAAGTCACGTTTCCGCCTCTCACCTTAGACGTGTCCATAAGGTTTTAGTCGTTACTTGGAATGCTTGCTAACGGAGTCTTACAGCAGTGGACGTTTCCGTGCTGGCGGTAAGAATAGTGGCAACAAAAGTCCTGGGGCGCCAAATGTATCCTCGCCAACATCTCCTACAGGCAGTTCTCAAGGAAGCCAGTCTTCCACAAGCCTCGCTCCACGGATCTCACCCTTGCCAAATTCTCCTTCTCTCTCTCAAACCTTAGCTATGGACGAGTCAGCTGGCTCGCACCCAAACAGTAATGATCCACTTGCAGTTTACAATCTCCCTCGGCCAAAGCCACTATGGCTAAACAACAACTATTCCAAACATATTGTCAAGGGTAACTTTATGACCTTATCGGCAAGGCCAAAGACCGTTGAGCATGGAGAGTGGGTTGCTCACCAAGGTAAGACACTCTCTCGTCGAGCACTTTGTGGCTATACTGACCTCAATACCCCTAAGTCGTTGAGCACTACCGCAATCTTTGGAATTTCGTCCGTGTTGTGCACGAAAAAGATGATGACGGGACTTCCATCTGTAATGCCCATACTTGTCCACGCATGTCAGCTGGAGCGTAAGAGAATCCAAGACCCAAGAATATTAGCCCATTACGACATGCCTAACTTTTCTAGTAACCATTCCTTTACTTGGTTAAATAGCCGTAAAGAGCCCGTAGAGGTGCCAGCCCATGAGTATATATCTCTTATGCAACGGTGGATTTCTGGAAAAATCGACAACACCGACATATTCCCCACAGATCCTGCTGGAGTCTCTTTTGCTCAAAACACTGCTGGACCTGGTAAAGTCGGTTCGACATATGCATCCGGCGGTTTAGATACCCCCGGCGCCAACACTCCTATCGCTGCTGGTCCAACAAACCTCAACGGCTCTCTATCGCAACTTGCTGGCCCTGGGGACTGGATTGGAAAGAGCAGTGGGTTCCCGGCCGAGTTTAATGATGTCTGTCAAACTATCTTCCGCCAGATGTTCCGTGTCTATGCACATCTCTACTGGGCACATTTCATTGACCCTTTTTACCACCTCAACCTCGATAAGCACTTGAACAGCTGCTTCAGTCATTTCATCCTGACCGCCACGGAGATTGACATGCTTAAGCCTCATGAGCTGGAACCTATGCAGCCATTGATCGATCTATGGGCTGCAAATGGGACATTTCCGCCGGAGTCCAAGGCATATTCGTGCGCCAATCCCAAGGCTGGAGAGCGTCTGATGCAGTTTGCTGGGGCTGCTTGAATTACCGGTCTGAAGACAATCGAGAATTTTATGGTATAATTCTGCTGCATGTCCTATTTGCAAGATAGTTAGGGGTATGGCAGAGATTGGCATGTGAAAGAAGGCAGGTTCTGGGTTATACATGTTTGCAAGGGTGCGGTGATATTGTGGTATGGCGGCCTCGAGCTTCCAAAGAACATTGTGATGGCATAGTTGAGCAAGGCGTCATTTTCATCGGCGTTCTTATGTTGATTTCCAGTTTCTAAATCAGGAAAGGTAGTTCTGAGAGTACGGTAGATAGAACAAGCACCACACAGAGAGCCATTACACGGCGCAGGCAATGAGACGATGACTACAACAAGGACCCTTGAGCTTGCCGACTATTAGCCCTGCATCTCATTGATGACAAGAGAAGGCAGTTAGTCCTCAGTGCATACATATGAAAGACAACATACCCTAAGTCCTCGATACAGTCCCATAAGGTGCTTTCCCATCCATATCCATATCCATATCCTGTGCCAGCGGCGGCACTCCAAGCGAGACTCCTAACCTTGATGGCGGTCAGCTCCAATGGGCTAGTGCAGCCAGGATGGACTAATCAAGAAGGAGATATTTCCCATACATTTTCCTGTTCTCTGCTTACCTCACGAGTGCCGCGATAAGCGACCGTGGACTAGCAATAGCAAGACAAGGTCCCTTGATAGTTGAGCGAACAAAGAGAGAAAGAGACGGAAATTCGGGACGAATATCTACTCCCAATAATTGCTGGCATTTCAACCAAGATGAGGCATGATCCGACTCATTCAGGTTCTGCTTTTCTAGCCAAGGCTTACTTGCCTGCACCGTGAGTAGTTTACGAAAGCGAAGGTGCCATCTTTGAGAATTTTCCATCCCATCGTCAGCTACCCATCAAGGTTGCCCGCTGCTCCTCAACTCCTGCGATTAGCTAGCTGGCTACAGCACCATCACTACCAAGCTTCTCCCGCACCAAAGCGACCATCGAATGTAATATTATTCCATGGTTTCCTTTTTCTTTCCTCTTCCGACCTTTTGCTACATCTCGACCACCCCTCCGCTCCTCAGATTTGGTGGGACACGCTACCAATATACTCTTGTCCGCGATTTGCGCACCAGAAGCACCTTACTCGACGAAGAAAGTCTTGCTCTTGCGACGCCTTTGTCGATCTGATCTGACACACAGATCAAATCTAGATCCGACCCAGAAGTCGAGGATTAGTACCTTGTGCACTGGGGCTCCCCCCGGGTCAGGGTTGTGCGATCGTTCTCGCGCGTCCTCGCTATGTTCAGAGACGACAAACTGCAGCGGCTCTCGCTGCCGGGTATGGAGCCAACCTGGAATTATGGTTCCCTTGATAGTCAGCTTCAGACGTTGCCCTACAGTGTGCCGCCTTTCTTCAGTGGCAGTGAGATGCGTCTTTCTTTCCAACATTATAGCAATGGCTACAATGCCAATCAAAGCACCAGCAGTGTCAACGCCGGGCAGGCTTTCCAGTCATCTGGCTACTCCCAGAGCTCATATCCCTCAACGCCAATGCTACCTCCACAATATCCTTTGCGTAATGGTCAGAACACTACACGCCGCGCTTTCTCGCAGCACGAGGCTCAACTATCACCGCGAAGGAGGCGTCAAGGAGCTCGGACGGGTTGTGAGGAAGCAGACTCGCCAGCTGCACTAGAAGAATCGGGTACTAAGCGCCAGAGACTTGAGATTCATGGGTCTCAGCAGCAACGGGCCGGACCCGAGGAAAATACGGGGCCAGAGTCGGTCGCAGATATCAGTAACTGCTGCAGTAGTTGCTCGGAAGGACTTCCCTGTGATCAGGAGGGCTGCTGCGAAGATGATGAAGTACTGATCCACTGTACCCGAGAAAACTGTAGTCAGCCATGTCGGAGTGAGCCTTGCTTCTATGCGGATGTTCCTGTGGAGCAGGGAATCGATTCGTCTGCGTGGGAAAATGATATTTGGGATTCTCAAGTTCGGGATCAAAGTCAACACACCTTTGCCGACAATAGACCTCCGATCGACCCATATCTATTGAGTGCCATCAGTCAGGAAATGCAACAGCAGAGCCAGCACTATGCCGCTAAGGTTGATACTCAGTCGGTTGGACTTGGTCTACCCACTCCATATTCAACGGGCTCTTTGCCAAGCCCTGCATATCAGGAACAATGCCAAACGCCAACGGGGTTCGACTCGATGCTCTCTGGCACAGGTGGGATGTTTCCCGGTGCTTTTGCAGATGCTTCAAAAGAAGATTTTCAACCATTAGACAACAGTTGTCGATGGGATCAGTGCAATCAGTCATTTTCAAGTCAGGATGCCTTGTATAACCACTTTCACACCGCACATATCGATCCCTTTTTGCAGTATTCTTGTCCTATACCGGCCTCACAATGTCCATCCATAATCGGGTCTCATCCTCTGGATCATCTACAGTCTTACCATGGCTGGAACCAAAACAACTGTCCTGATTCAAGTTGTCAGGAAATGGGGCCTCAATTCTGCGATCCATCGCAGCTACATAACCATTTTGACCAGCAACATTCCATACAGCCGCAAGAAGGACTCTCATGTAAATGGGAGTCTTGTAAAACTGTTGTATCGGATTTGAATCAATTATCAGAACATTTGACGAATCAGCATCACTTTCACATCCCCGTCACGACAGATGAAGAAATAGATCTCAGTCCAACATCAGATGTGAAAGCGAATCTAGAAGTCAAGGTACCGCATACCTCCATCCTGCCCAATCGAGCAGCCACTGAAGGTGATGACCCTCGGCACATGATCACTTGTAAATGGAAGACGGGTGACAACACGGTGTGTGGTGTTGCTAAACATGGCAAAGAAGCAGCCAAGGAATTACAGGAACATGTCAGAGAAGCCCACCTTGCTCAATTGAGCTCTAAATTGGGTTATATTTGTCAATGGGATGGCTGCAGCCGTGCTGCAGATTCCAAGCTAAGAGACAAAGGGTTTTCTCAACGAGGAAAGCTGGAGCGGCATATGGCTTCTCACACTACCTGTAAGTACGGTGCCGTTGTCAAAAAAATTCATATTTTAATTACCAGATAGATAAATGCTGTCGTTGTTCTGAGTGCGGTATGGAGTTTTCGGCTCCACAAGCTTTAAAACAGCACATGCATCTCCACACGGGTGAGAAGCCTTGGGAGTGCAAATACTGCAAAAAAAGATTCCCGCAGCAGAGTGCCAAGAGTCAGTTCTCTGCCTGGCTAGTAATTTACACAATACTGACTTATTAAGCTATTCATGAACGCACGCACACTGGAGAAAAGCCATTAAGCTGCGAAGTATGCGGTATGACGTTCTCAGAATCCTCCAACCTAACAAAGCACCGGAAGACACACGGCAAGAAGGGAATTCACTTGTGTCCCGAACCGGACTGCAACAAAAGTTTCCACAGATTCGACCAATTGAAGCGCCACTTGGAAAAGCATCGTCGTGCTGCAGAAAAAAATAAAAAACCAGGCCTCAAACGAGAAGCTGATGATGACCTATCTAGTCTGACGACAAGTGAATTTGATGAGAAAGCTTCTGTTTCTCTGTAACGATCCAATTTGTCAATAAAGGTTAACAGGGAGTGATTTCTCAATACTTTGAGTGGTATAGAACTGCTGTCAGGTTGTAGTATATAGCTATATATAGGCAATCTAAATACACCGTAAATCCATCTGTTACAAGTGAAACATTCCCTCTTGGCCCTGAACGTGTGGCTATCATAGCAGTGTCTTATACTAATATCCCTTAACATTGGAAGCCCAATTTGGGATGGTTGGGGTTGGGGTTGGAACGTAAGCAAATTTGGTTGTGATGGACTTCGAGTTTTATCCTGTCTGTATACTTAGCAGTTCTTGCGGGATGGAGTATTACTGAGAGTGTAACCGGGACGATTCTAACTTGGAATGAAACCCGAAATCTAGGCAGGAAATTTTTTGGAAACTGGCAAATGGTCGTAAACAATCATAATATCACCTAGCCATGAAATTCAGGTTGGAATGGCCTTGGGTGGTTTTGGACGATAGGTATGTGTTAGAATGGGTCACTTTGCAACACGACACACGCCTAATCCTCAAGCAATCAGGATTCTAGTCTTTCAAGCATGATAAGCGCAGGTGATACGAGTTGCCCCGATACCTTTCCTGCTTCCTTGGTTCTCACAAACTGTCTGTCCAAGGGATGGAGAAATGATGCATAACATTGCTCGTTCTGAACGAAAGGCTTCTCCTTGGTGGCTCATGACGGATGCCGAATAGTCCCTTTCGAGCTCCCAATCACCATAAGTTCACCAATGCTGTCCACATCACGCAAAGGCAAAAACAGAGATTGCTTTAATGTCGTGATTTTCGAGTTGGCTTCATGCCAACCATGCTATTTTCGATGATACACCGTGTCCCTTGAAAATCAAGCCATCTGCAAAACAGCCATTGCCCCAAATCAAACCCAACCCAGTGCAACCCGATGCCTTAATTTAAGCCTCCGCCTGTAGGGAATATCGAGTCAGCGTTTCCCCTTTTCATAAACCGGACATGAACACGCGAGCACGCAGCTGTCCAGATTGCTTCATACCTTGATGGCGAATTTGCGTTGAGGGAAATGGATTGCGCGCTTCTTCGTCTTCTCCAAAGTCTTCTCGCTCTCGTGCTTTGTCAAGCGTCTTCGGATGGCACGGGTCTGCTTTGCGCGGAGATCGAGGGGTAGGTACTTCTTGCCCTTGTAGAAGATTCGGAGTTGAGCACGTTGGTTGGCGTTGATGACTGTGAGGACCTTGGCAATTGACTTTCGGAGATCGTGGCTATAGGATTAACATGTCAGTCTCTGATCCCTCATGGTACTGCTTCGCAAGTCCCATTTCTCAATCCAATGCATTCATCTTTTTCCTTCGCCAAAAAAACCTGCCATCCTTTCCAAACAGGAATACTCACATCTTGGTGAGCTTTGAAGAGGAACCTCCAGCGATCTTCTGTACTCGCAGTTGTCCGAGCTCGGTCTTGAGGTTGTTAAGTTGGATTTGGAGGTCCTCCTTCTTCTTGGACCAGAGTTGGCCAGTCTTGACTTTTCCGGACGACTATCGCATCGAGAATTAGCCCAGGTTCATAGCCAGTAGCCGCACAACAGTTCCCCTTCCTTACCATTGTGAAGATTTGTCGTGATTACCGTGGTCGAAGGGTGTCGGTTGGCGTTGATAATTCCTCGTGCAAAATTCGAGAAATCTTGAAAGTGCACTCAATTCTGTGCGCTCGCTTGTCCACGGTTATGCGCTAAGCCTGGAATATTTTAGTTCGCGTGGTCGGTGATCCCTGTCACATGATGTACCTCCAGCCTTGACCCGGCGACTGTCGAGACCGAGGCGGCGAGCGTTTGAAGGTGGTACAGGACAGGCTTGCTCCACAGATCAGCTAGATACAGCTTGAACAAGTTCCCTCTTCCAGATACAATAAAGACGCACGATTATGTCTACAGGTACAGGAACTGGCTGGGCACAGCTTCGACAGCAAGCTAGATCCTTAGAAACCCAGGTATGGGTGTCCGTAGGGCGTTGCGCGACCATCCACTGACCACATTGCAGACGGAGAGTTTATTCCACACCTATTCCCAATACGCTGCTGTACCAAATATTCCACCCAAACCATCAGAGGATGAGCGCCAGACCGAGTCCAAGATACAAGATATTCTAGAAAAGGTATAACCTGTTCAATTTCCATGGTACAATACGGTTTATTAATCCTGTTCCCAGAGGGAAACTCTCATAGCACAGTTATCCCGCCTCCTAGATTCCGAAGCAACACTTACCGCATCTGCCTTGAAGCAGAACAATCTATCACGGCATAGAGAGGTTCTTCAAGAGCATCGGAGGGAGCTAATTCGCTTGAGAACGACATTAAATGATACCCGAAATCGAGCCCACCTGCTCACAAACGTCAGAAGCGACATCGATGCCTACCGTTCTAGCAACCCAGAAGCTGCAGAAGCAGAGTATATGCTAGACGAAAGAAACCGGGTAGACAACAGCCATAATATGGTGGACAGCGTTCTGAGTCAGGCATATGCTGTGAACGAGAGCTTTGGACTGCAGAGGGAGACATTAGCGAGCATCAATCGAAGAATTACTGGCGCTGCAAGTCAAGTTCCGGGCCTGAACAGTCTCATAGGGAGGATATCTGCGAAGAAGAGAAGAGATGGGATTATCATGGGAAGCTTTATTGCTTTCTGCTTTTTGATGTTCCTATATTTCATGTAGCGAGTAGCACCACGTTCGTTGTCATGATAGCATTTCAAAAGAGCAAGGCGTTTAGGGGTAGAGAATTGGATTAATTTGTATAGCATGGGTATCAGGACAATATTACACAGCAGACTTTGCTACTTTTCTTCCAGAATCAGCAGATCTCGTGCCTGTGGTCCTCTTTGCACCAAAAGAGCCCTTAGTTGCGCTCATATCTGCTACCAGACGAGTGACGCCTTTCACGAGCGCATCTCTCTCTCCTTCGTCAGACGGTCCGCTACCAGCCCATCGTATCTTACAATCTCCATCTAGGAGATAGGTGTAGCCGACTTTACTGTTCAGCAATCCAATAGCGTCTCTAGTATCGTCGCTAATGCCACGTCTAACCAAAAAGTACTTTCCGAGACTTGAAGCTCCAATACGCTTCCTTAGACTAGGCATGAACAGCCTGATTATCCATGCCTTCAAAGTGTTCTCTTCGATATTGATCTTGACCATCTGTGCCATGCCACCGCTACTCTTCACAGCTTCGTGCAGCTTCGGGTTCTGCTTCTCTGAAGCGAAGGATGCTGCTTGACTCTCGGCCCAGGCACTGCTGAAGACACTCACAACAGAAACCTTATTCTGCAGTACTGGAGTTGTATCCGATACGCCCTTCTTCTTTTCCAGTGTCTGCCCATGCAAATTCGGAAAGTATAAAGCGCGGTCTGCTCGAAAGAGTGAAGGTGGTGCAAGAAAAGACTTTCCTTTCGACCATTGCATATTGCTCCATTCTCTGAAATACGGAGTCGCCATCTTGCGTGTTCTTAAAAGATGAATCAGCCTTGGACTAGTCTGTCAGCTTTGGGAGTGCTATATCTTACAGCTGCTTGCGCTTAACAAGATGCTTGTCATAATTGACAAAGTCATCCCTTTTTTGCTTCCATGTCCGTTTGTCTATGCCCGAGTTCTCGCCAGCTTTCGGCGGGTTTGGCAGCCCGATTGGGCGGTTAAGAGGTTGAGGCGTAAATTTTCCAGTCGTCGGATCTGTTGCTCTTGGAGCTTCGATAGGTGGTAATGTGGTGGGTTTGGAAGGAGCAGATTCTTTCTGGTTCAGACGTCGGTATGAGGAAGTGAAACTCCGCCATTGGCAAGAAATACATGCAGAAGAGTCGAACCTGAAAGCCCTTGCTGCGCTCGAGCGTGATCCCCGTACGAGAAACATCTTGCTAGAGCTGAGAGCTTGCTGTAGAAGTTACTCTCTTCGCGTCCTCAATATCCGGAACCCGAGAAGTTTTGGCGCCAAAAGTGGTTTAGCTTTTCCCCGCGAAATGCCCGCTTCCGACCTCCGACTTTCCCTTCTCCTCGCTCGGCAAGCCCGTTTAGTGTCGGCTTACTGGCCTGCTCGAATAATGTCACTCCATGCATTGCATACGATTATTCGAAGTACTGAGCAACTTCAGGATGTAAAGTACAAACCTCTCTCATTGAGAATATCAACTGGGTCTTACAATGCGGCTTCAAGTATACTCACGACTTGCCTCACGGCAATGGCAGATGTACAAGAGTTTGAATTTCCCCAGACAGCATCCCTCGCGGACTTTCCAAACATCTTCAAGAGCCCTGGCAGTAAAGCCATTCTTGCTGGCAGACATAGGAGAAGGTTCGTCCACTATCCGACTTTTTCATAATATAATATCTTGTCTAATCCTATTCAGGCATTCGAGAGTGTGAAATTATACAATGGTTCGTGGAACCAGAGGCTCGAGTCGAGGAATGGGATAAGCTGTGCGAGGTACAAAGCGACAAGGCATCTGTGGAAATCACCAGTCGCTTTGCAGGGGTCATTAAAAAGCTACACTACGATGCTGGCGAGATGGCTCTGGTGGGAAAGCCTCTTTTGGATATCGATATACAAGGAGAGATCAAACAAGAAGATTTGGAGGCTCTGACGATGCCTGACGAGGGAGAAGAATCGGGAATTCAATCTTCCTTCGATCCCCCCTCTGAAGTTATTGGAGACAAGCCTGCCACGCCGACGGACAGTGCTACTCCTAAGGGCAAACATGCAAGTTTAGCGACGCCTGCGGTACGGCACTTGTCCAAGGAGTTGAAGGTTGACATTACTGAAATTTATGGCACTGGTAAAGACGGACGGGTCTCGAAGGATGATGTCTATAAATTTGCACGGCAAAGAGACAGTGGACCAGTTGTCTCATCGCCGACCCCAACTCACTCTACTCCCTCTGCATCTAGTGGAGCACAGCAAGAGACAATAACTCAACTATCCACTATGCAAGCACAGATGTTCAAAACCATGACCCGGTCTCTATCTATACCACATTTCCTGTACGCCGATGAAGTTGATTTTTCTGGGTTAAGTGACGTTCGCCAGCGTCTTAACATAGGTCTCTCAAAATCGCCCGCCAACGAAGTCACCAAGTTATCATACCTCCCGTTCGTCATAAAAGCCGTCTCCATGGCTCTTCACGAATATCCAATCCTGAACGCAAGAGTCGATGTTGACGGCTCTTCCAAGCCAGTCCTGGTCATGCGCAGTCAGCACAACATTGGGGTGGCAATGGACACACCATCGGGGCTTATGGTACCAGTGATCAAGAGTGTAGCCAACCGCAACATCCTCTCTATTGCCGCGGAGCTCAGTCGCTTACAAGTGCTCGCTTCATCTGGCAAACTCACCACTCAAGATCTCAGCGGTGGAACCATTACTGTATCGAATATCGGCAGTATTGGTGGCACATACGTCTCTCCTGTGATTGTCGACAAAGAGGTAGCTATCCTCGGAATGGGGCGGATGAGAAAGATCCCAGCATTTGGCGAGGATGGGCAGCTCGTTGAAAAGCAGGTGTGTAATTTCAGCTGGAGTGCAGACCATCGCGTCATTGACGGTGCGACAATGGCGCGCGCCGCTGAGGTAGTCAGGGGCTTCGTGGAGAACCCAGATAGCATGGTCCTTCGCCTTAGTTGATTAGATTTGCATATTTAAATAAATAAATAAAGCTTGTTGCGGTCACTGATATGCCTTGCATACGTCGTTTATTCTCCGACTACAGTCACGCGCTCGCAGCTGACTGGACTACATCCCATGTGAGCCTTGAACGACCGTCATCATCCATTCTTGGGCCTCGCAGTGCGCAGATGCAGGATGTGTTGTCGCGTAGTGCAGCATAGAACTAGAGGGGTCATTCACATTGGCAATTTCTCCACGAGGGTAAAATGCGGAGAAGGTTGGGGTCAATGCAAGTAGAACAAACTAAAATTAACCCTGATGCGCTGCAGGCTTCTGGACTATAATGATTAATAGACATACTCTATCTACCAGTTCAAGATGCTCGCTCTAGATTTGATTGATTGGCCACTTGAATTCCAACCCCTGAAAGTTCCCAAAGCAATCCTTTCGTTCAAGCCCGACAAAGCCCAACGCCGTGAAATTCAAAATGTTTGTCAGAAACGCAATTGCGTGGATATACCTTCCCAGAAAACTCATGTTACTATTCCCCCACCTGAAGACGCCCTTACACATTGTACCCTAAAGTCCACCTTTTTCTACCTTTCCGGGAGAACTCCTTGAAATGCTTACTCGCATACATGTCATGGTTCTGTTCAGCTCTCACTAACAATCCTTGTCCGCGACTGCGGCCACAGCCTCCTCGACGCGGCTCAGCACTTCACGCTCAACCTGCTCAACCGGGCCGCTGACATCTACGCTGATGACATCAGTCTCCTCTTTTCCGGGGGGCTCAAGGATGCCAAATTGGCTGTGCACCATGTCGGCACCCATATAATGACCCTTTCGGGCGCCGACTCGCTGCAGGAGAACTTCTTCAGGTGCGTGCAGGTAGACGAAGTGAACCAGCACATTGTGGTCATAATATGGGGCCACGCGGATGACATCCCGGTATTTCCGCTTGAGTGCTGAGCAGGTCAAAACCACGCCCTGGGAACCTTCGGTGAGCTGGCGGAGGGATTCTTCTCGTAGAGCAGTAAGCCAGTCCCAGCGGTCGGCATCAGTGAGAGGGATACCGCTGGCCATTTTGTCAATATTCGCCTGAGGGTGAAACTATGAATTGGTTGATTAGTACAAGCAAAAGACCATGAAATCATAGCAATGCCATACCTCGTCACCTTCAATATAAGGAAGATTTAAGGCTTTAGCGATGTACTGTGCTACGGTACTTTTGCCACAACCGGCAGGGCCCGTAATCAACCAGATGTGGTGGTGCCTTGTCTCCGGCTGAGTGCCATTGAGGGCGGCCTCCATGGAAGTAGGCTGCACAGCCTTGATGGGAAGATGATCGGAAGAGGGAGGAGGAGTCGGCTGTCCATTGACGCTGGTAAAAGATTTATTGTGTGAAAGCATGGTCGAGGCGGGAAGGACTGAGTACCTTCTTCGGGGCCAACGAGATCTTTACTTAAGGAAAGTGGAAGGGGTAAAAGTAACCGTAACAGTGACGGGGTGGGTGCTTCTTTCTGTCTCTCGGGACAACCTCACACGCGACAGGACCGGACGACGGGGTATTGGTGCACGAGGTCTGTGGATCTGAAATGTGCGGGCGACGAATGTAAACAAGGACGAAACAAGACAGGATCTAATGAGGTGACGATGCGATGGGGGTCAGGCGAAAATGAGAGGGGAGCCAGGAAAAAGCGAAACTACTCATGATGCGGAAGTGGCCCTGTCGAGGACTTTATGTATGCTGGATTGAGCATCGGCGCAAGACCATCGTCCATCATGGGTACAGCTCTTACGCTTCGTACGGGACCACGCTAAGCTTGGGGTCTAGCGACCCGAAGGAAAGGGACGTCAATGGAGCGAGCAGGGTGCGCGGAGGACCAGGGACAAAGTGGTACAGATTAAGATGGAGGAGCGTTGCTTTGGGCAATTTTGAAAAGTTTCTCCTTGACGCACCCCACGTCGATGGGTCCCCGTCCAAGTGAGACAATGCCGTACTGAAAACACCCCGTCGGCAGAAGGGAGGCGGTCTGCACGCTGGACAGGCTCCAGCCACGCAAGGCGTGCCCGTAGAGGGCGACTGCTCCCAACTTCGTACTACCTTCGGACCGGCCGCGCTGGAGGGAAAAGAGCTCAGCCGGGCACGCTGCACCAAGCATGGATCTCCCCAAGCAATACGGACTGGCCATGATGTCAGATTGGCGCCTACTGAACTTGTTCTTTGTCGCCTTCCCACTCCTATCCTGCCCATCTTATTCAGCCTGGCCGCCGTGTGAGCCCAGGCCACGGAAGGGGAGGGGGAGGGGGAGGTGAGAGCGTGGGATGATGGATCATTATTCATTGATCATAATCCGATGCTGCCCTATTCTAGATCCAGGTAGATGTGAGCAATCGGAAATTGTACACATCAGACGCCCAACGAGATGCCGCTGGCCCAGGAGTCAGGCGAAAGCAGGGGAATCAGCACCTATGCAACATGCTCATTTTCCTCGTCTTAGCGCACCGAAGGTTCAGGTCCCTCGCGATGCGATGCGGGGAAAATCACTGTAATGTGTACGGCGCAGCGATGAATGGCCACGACATGTCTGCCTGGTTCTTGAACAGCCAGCTCATGAAGGACCTGGTGCTTCTTCAACATTCACCGTCCGTGTTTTAGTCTTGGGTTTCGGTGGTGCGTTGGGTTTGGGGGTTGGAACTTTTTTAATTAGTTTGGAAAGCGACGGGCATGGTAATGGGTTTTTGGATCGATAGCGAAAGTACAGTACAGTAGCTGGATCTTTCTAACCGCTGCAATTGCTTACGGGAAGAGGGGCCGGAATGACATTTCGCGTTCCATGGGATTCGCGCGGCGTGGGGGTCACAATGGAAACCCCCACTCTGTCGCTCTCGCTCGCTGCTTTCAAGGAAAAGAGAATGCAGAAGAAGGAATTTGGAAAGAACAAGGCCCTCGTTTAGTCGGCCTTTGACGGTGGATCTGTTCTTTTGGGTCGGCCTGGGGGCTTTACTCCGCCCACCCCCTTTGCCCCTGCCTGCCCGCGGGCAGAAAGCCGAAGTCGAAAGGCAGCAAGCCGAATGCAGCAGAGCGCGGCGAAAAGGTCCTCCTTTCGAAAATTGCCTGTTTGGAATCGATCGGATTTGTCTGTCCGGCATTCTTGTGCGAAATATTGAACAAAATGTTTCTGCATGCTCAGGTAGCTCGGGCTAGCTGTGTGTACCAACAGACGGTGATTTGTGTAACCCTAAGTATCTCCGTGTTGTTCTTTGATATCCCTCGTATCGACTTGGTTACAAACCTTTACATAGATAGTACCAAGTACATGAGAATATGAAGTTATTCCAACCGTCCTGGTGGGTGGATTTCTTGGACCGTACTGCTCAGCGGTATACCTCGGGATTTTGCAATTCAATGCCATGTACACGGATCGGTGTACCTTGGTAGTAGCTACCAGAGGTGGCTTTCACAGCATGCCAAACATGGAAATTTCGGTGTGAGGGGCTGTCATGTGAGAAGTCAATTCATCGCTTCCCTTCAAATCAGTGGCCAGGCATGTCCAACACTATGCCACTCTAGGAACTGCCTTGGAAAGAGTTGGACTTCTGAGTACTTGAATGGAAGATACTTATAATAAGATGAGCATGGTAGAGTGAAAGAAACGTGGGTAAGGGAACGCTATAAAAATTAATACAAAAAAAAGAGTAAGTTGTACAAATATAGTTGAACTTGTGTGTTAAACCAATTTCTACTGGAATACGAATGCATTATCGTACTTATCTCAACAAGTTTTTTAATACTTCGATCTGTTGAGTTCGTAGGCCAGCAGGGTTAATCTTTTGTTAATTGCGCATCCTCCCTTGAATTCTCGAGAACAGTACAGATGGAGGCCAATAGTAAAATACGTAGGTCAAGAGGCTTTCTGGGCGTGTTTTTGGCGAGTCCCATTTTCACCCCACTCTCCCGGCGGGATGTCTTGTAATATAGAGGCCTGCCCAGCCTTCCCCAATGCATTCATTATGTGGGGTAATAGACTGCTCGGCAATGAGGCGGCCCATCATAATACCTCCCACCACGACAATGAGACGTATCAGTCTGGTATCGAGGTATATATCAAGACATATATCAAGAATTCTGCCAATTCATTTCAACACCCGAAGAACCGTATTGCCTTTTTCTTTTCACGCTCAATCAAGACATCTGATACCAAATCATAGAAAAATGGCCAGCATTATGCAAGAAGCAAATCGGCTGAGGAGGGCCATGGAGCAAGGTCCAAGTATTGGGGTCTGGCAGATGATCCCCGGTGCAAATGTATCAAGGACATTAGCAAGAACTGGCGTTGATTGGGTGCTGGTGGACTGTGAACATGGCAATATTGATGGTGACCTGCTCCTTTATTGATTTATACGGCTCTGTCAGCTCTGACAAATGTTTCCAGATGCTGCCATGCACGACGCTGTTCCTGCCATAGCAGCTTGTGGCGTAAGCCCAATTGTCCGCATCCCAGATAATCAAGGCTTCATGGTGAAGCGTATGCCCACAATAGAAGTCTGGGTTGTCATCAAAAGCTCACAGTAAGCAGGGGCTTTGGATGCCGGTGCACATGGTGTTCTCGTGCCATTATTATATACCGTAGAGGATGCACACAAGCTGGTACTCAGCTCTAAATTCCCTCCTTATGGTCAACGTGGATTCGGCTCGCCTTTTCCTCAAGAGCGTTTTCACCCATCACTTGGTGCATCAGATTATCTGGCACAAGCAAACGATGCCATTCTTACTATGGTTCAAATCGAAACTCGAGAAGCACTAGATAATGTCGATGAGATTGCAGCAGTACCCGGAATCGACGTGCTGTTTGTTGGTCCCTTCGATCTTGGAAAGTAGGTTCCTTGGAAACATGACGCAAAATCGTGAGTTCTTGACCTGACAATCCCTATAGCAACATTGGACATCCGATCATCAATGGGGTGATGCATGATAATCTCCATGCGGCGATTTCAAAGGTTCTAAAAGCTGCGCAAGCCGCGGGCAAAAAAGCTGGTATCTTCTGCACCAGCGGCGAGCAGTCCAAGACTTATGCTGACCAAGGATTCCACATGATTTCTGCCGTAAGACACCTGAAATCTCAGACATATCCTGTATACTGAAACAATCATATAGGCTACCGATATGCACGTGTTGCCTGCCGGTGTAATGAACGCGGTCAGCGCTGCCAAAGGTCAAGGGCCAGCACCAAAGTTGACGGGACCCTATGGGAAATAGAAGGGCGTACTGAAACATGCAATAGAAAACATGCAATAGAATTGCTAGTTTTGTATGTGCATGGCGAAAGCGCTATGCGCATGGTATTTCAATCAGACTAAGAACAATATGGCGTTGCGTGTTGCTGATATGCCTAGCCATGGTTTCTGTTATTTTTCCACTGTGCTGGCAAAGCTGGCATAACTTAATGAGCTGGCTCTTGTTCAACAGTATCCATCTTGGCAGTGACCTCTTCCGCAGTGAACCTATGCATGAGCTTAACAGCTTTCCCAGCTTGCTTTACCAATTCCTCGCCCTTTGCTGCCTTACTGACGTGGATCTACTGTGGTCTTGGTAGCTGCAGAAGGAAATTGGGGGGGTTGTCTTACCACTGGAGTATCAAATTCATACAAGTCCCTCCAGATCTTGCCCTGGGGGGTCATAACATCTATCTCCTCGTAGTGAAAAGGGCGAGTGTCCCAGACATCAGACAACGTATACTTGGCGTTGGTACACAATTGGCAATCTGGGCAGATGTCAGTAGAACAAACAGCAGCTATGTTAAATCTTTGGCGTCCTGCTATGAGATTCAAATTGACCAGGTGGAAAGTATAATCAGGCAGTGGATGGTCAAAAGAGAACTGACTGGCTCGCGTGAATAGGGTTATGCGACAAGCATGTTGCATGAGACGCAGAGATGGACGCATTACTTTGTATTTAATTGTCACCGAGGATATTTGAGTTCTGATCGACTGGAGCCGGAGTATTAAAACATAAAGGGTAGTTTTGTTGGCAATTGGCTTGGTGGTCGGAAGTCAAAATATTTATTTAGTAGGCAGAGAAGCATACTTGGGTCCTAGATTGGCGACATTGCTTCAAGCAAACATCCATGCAAACGCACTCAAGGCGGTGAGCTCGATTAAGCTGAACTGCAGCTTCTGGGAATGATTATTGACCTCTCTTTCTATCTCTGCTCCGTAGAAGTTGCTAGAACCAGGCTTGAGTTCTAAGTCATTGTCGAAGTCCAATACAATACTACAACAAAGCTTCCTTTGGAGTTCTTCTACTTTGACAATTCTTTTTTCGTTCCCAAATCATCGAAACTGCCAACATGGCGCAAAAGTGCGTTCACCAGTCGTGCGGAAAGCTGTTCAGTGAGGCAGATGAGGGCGAATGTCACTACCATCCTGGGCCTCCGATCTTCCACGAGGGACAGAAGGGTACTTATTATACCCGGCATTCCCTTATATGAAAGCTAAATGTGATTATTTATTAGGTTGGAAATGCTGCAAGCCACGCGTATTGACCTTCGACGAGTTTCTTTCCATCCCGCCCTGCACGACCGGAAAACACTCGACCACCGACATCCCTCCAACGCTAGAGAAAAAAGCTACAGAGGCACCAGATCCTAGTATTCCGGTCACAAAGCCAACTGCACAAGTTCCCTCTGCTCCCAACGCACCAGTAGCTGCTCCAACTCCAACAGCGACACCCCCACCACCCCCACCAGAGTCGGAATCAGACGACGCAGGTTTGGAAATCCCCAAGGGTCGTATCTGCAGAAGAAAGGCGTGTGGTTTCTCATATGAAGGTCAGGCGCGAGATAATGAGAAATGCGTCTTCCATCCAGGTGTACCGATCTTCCACGAAGGCAGCAAAGGATATACCTGCTGTAAGCGACGTGTCTTGGAATTTGACGAATTTATGAAGATTGAAGGATGCAAAACGAAGAATAGGCATCTATTCATCGGAAGTGGCAAAAGAGTGGGTGCGGGCACTTCTGGAGGAGAGGAGATATTGGAGACGGTCAGGTAAGAACAAAATCCATGCAGGCAAAGCGCAGGACTAATGAATAGTAGACATGATTTCTACCAAACCCAAACTACAGTTATCACATCCTTCTTCTTGAAGAAGATCAACAAAGATGCTGCAAAGATTGATTTCGCACCTCAGGAAGTCAGCCTCGACCTTCCTACCAGCGATTCACCTCCAAAGCGATATAAAGCCGTCGTCCCCTTGTTCGGTGCTATTGACCCAGCTGCTTCTACATATAAAGTCATGGGTACAAAGTTAGAAGTTACGTTCGTGAAGGCCGACGGTGCTTCATGGCCGGTGCTTCGATCCGACGAGGCTCGAACAGGCGAGATCATTCAAGTCGGGAGAGCTGGAAGAGCTTTGTGAAAGTGGGAGAACATGAATGTGTCCCTCACCTCGCTGATTTCGGCCCCCAAGCTCATATCAGCGATTGCATTCTTAACATCTCAACTGGAGGTACACGCAGAGCAAGCTTACTTTGCAAGCATACATGTAACTATGGTTGCTACAAGGAGTGGCCGACCTTGAAGTAGGCGATATCTCACATCACCTATATTCATGGGGTTTTGTAAACAGCAAGAAAATAAAACTCAGGGAGATTTTAAATTGAGGATCTTACTACTGGCCTGAATTCAAGCCAGCTGGGCTCACCAATACTCTCTTCTGGGACAGTTCTCGAATCTGCATTATTGATACTAAATACACGCTTATCATCCGTAAAGTGAATGACGACTTCCTTGCTCACTAGTCTCGTCAGTGCAAAACTGAACCACTGTACCCTCTTCCGTATCATGGAAAATAAGTTTCTGCGAATTAGAGCTCTCAGGTAGCAGATACCAGGTCATATTTCGATTTATTCAGCTGGCGTCAGGGTGCCAGTAGTGGTTGTTATATTCTTCACAGAGACTGGCTTATTAGCTACACCAATATCGAAGTCTCTAATCACCATGTCCATCCACAAAGGTCTCATCAAGATCTCGGCGCCCTCGGGCAGATAGCGCTCCTCGCGCCAGAAAACATCTGGACTGCCATTGAGTCTATAAGGTACAAGTGTGTACTGCGCTCTAGGAAACGACATCAGCATTTATTAGTCATTCCTTAGCAATAGGCAGCTAGTTGGCCTTCTTAGGACTCACAGCTGCTCCGGTGATGGAGGGCCTCTCTGTTCTTGTTTTTTGTTTGATACTTGGAACCACAAACTTTTCAATATTTGCTGAAGGAACTCTGTGCAGCTAACCATTACTAATATGGGGGTACCCAGTGCTGTATTCCAGGCAGGTCTCTGTTTCCCAGTTAGGAGGTAAAGCTCATTGCAGACGATACCCAGGATGGCTATGCAAGAGCCGACTTGGAATACACTCCAAAATCCCCAAAAGATGGCTGTGATATCCTCTTGGTGACAGAAGGTGATTGACAAGATGCAATAGACCTCAAGGATTGTCGAGGTAACGGCAAGGATGACACAGATGGCCGATACGATCAGTGCTCGGAGGAATTTACTCTGTTCCCGTAAGTCCTGTTTGATAACCACATCGGAATCGCTAGGCTCCATCAAGTGCATCCTGATTTTCATCCTGTTATACGCCTGCGCCTGTATTTCTTGGTCCCTATTCAGCAGATATTATCGATCGACATCCATTGCACAAATGCTTGCATTCGTCTAAACAAACGCCGGAAAAGAACAAGGGTGCACATACCGATTGTAAATACTTGAAGAGATAGCCAGAAGTAATAACACGAAGAAGAAAAGCCCACAGAACACACCCTCCGCCTGCGAGCGTGAAAGGGTGTGCATTAACCGAGCATGTTGCCGGCACTTCTCTTGCTGTACAAGGTTCTCCGCTGCCCTTGCATATACAGCCGCCATCGTCGTTTTGCTACGTGGGTCCTAGGTCAATTCAAATTTGCAGAGTTTGAATTGGGTGTAAATGGAAGATTACAAGGTAATAAACGGGTGTTGGTGATGATTCATCAATAACAATATAAGAGTACGACTTGGATATTGCTGTGCCTTTGGAAAACAGGGTCATCTAGGATCCTGCAAGTCACATACATTCAGCACTTCGCAAGCTTACCACAGCTTAGGGTGCTTTAGGAAGGGACGATATAAACCCAAACAGGGCCTGCAACCTACCCAAATTTCGCTTGTGCCATCTCATTGGTGTTTGAAAACACCAATAATTAAGACAGCCCAGACTACTGTGTAGATGAGTATTCAATGTCACGGAGCTGCTCGGTGATTGATGGGCAAGAGAACACTCCTCGGAGGCTGAAGTGTGGCACTTACCGTGCTACATAGGCTCTAGACGTTTCGCCAGCCGCTATATTGAGCAGGTAACCTTCCTGTGTTTGTAGTCACATCGAATATAGAGAAGCGCAAATCGCTAAGACCCTCGTTCCCATTATTCCATGCCCTCCATCAGTTCTACTCGATCAAGGAGCATGCCCTTTCGTCCAATCCACTCTCGTAATGTTTCCCACTCCACACCTTCCTCCTCGCCACGTCTCCAACTCTCGCGGAACCCCCAGGACCCAGCTATCTTGTCTATCGCCGCTCTTTCGTCCTCTCGCATCCACCTTTCTCTAAGTGGTACTCCAGGTGCCCAGGTCACACGATCCATCTGGTCATTGGCAGTAGTCAATGCCACTACTCCTATTGTACCTGTGAAGCCCATGTATGCTAGAATCCCAACAAATGCAACATTTGTTGCCATCTCACCATCCATTGCTGTCTGATATTCAGCAAGCTTTGATGCAACAGAGTAGGCAGCTACTGGCGCCAACAAAGCGGCGGTTGACGGGATCAAGGCTTTTCGAATAAACTTCGAACGGTAAAATGCTGTCGTAGTGTATGTATTTTCAACAATATCTATAGCAGCAGCTAAATTCCTGGCATGGATTGCAGCTTCTAGGGCACGGTCTGCAATGGCAATAGGTATTGCGTTAGCTACTTTGTTGGGATTCTGTTTCGAGTACCGAACAGGAGAAGTACCCTCTACAGGTACGGGTTTGTTGGCATAGAGTGACAGAGTTTCTGGAAGAGTCTCAGGTCGGCCAAGATGTGCTTGAATATTGACGTATGCCTCCAGAACCTTAGGTGTTATGTACACAGAAGGGTGTGTAATCACAGAATAAAGTAGGCGTGAGAGTTCGTCGACACTACGGCGGATTGACTTTGAAGATTTCTGGCCTCGCACCTCCCTGAGATTAGTCTCGTCCAAGGAGAGTAATACAGATACTGCCGTTCCATCTTTCGAGGGACCTGTATTAATAGGTTCCTCCACCAGACCTAAAATCTGCTGCCCCATGATCGCCCGTTCGCAGACCGCAAAAGTCTCCAGTATCTTTGGCTCTGAAGGTACCCCATCAAACTTAATGAGTTCTTCGCATGCATGTTTGGCATCTTTCAAGGCGTTCTCGAGATCCGTTGTTGAAGGAGTCTTGTATAGAGGTTCTTGTGAATCATGTTGGGTTTCTATGGCAAGAGTTGCTAACCGTCTTCCCGAGACGTCTCTGGCCTCAGTAGGTATTCTTCTCCTGGACAGTGTATGAAGTGTAGATACTGATATCGTTTTTGGTGCCGATCGTGTAGAGCTAGTTGCTTTCAAGGCTCGAACATGCAGGCGTGCAGTGGAGTGAGGTGAAATCAGGAAATTGCACAATTGGCAAATCTCAATGCGTGGTCGAGAAATTCTTCGCGACATATTGAGGTGTGGGACAGCTTGATAAAGCTCAGTCGATCGAGGGAAGCGATCGAATGGCTTCTTTTCGTCCTGTATTGATCCTGATCTTAAGCTTGGGTAATTCCGAATACTATAACTGGGTGAACTACGGCATCGGCCAAGGCTGAGACTGAGGCTGCGCTAAACCTTTCCTGCGCCACAGAAGCGTGACGAAGTAGGAATCCGTCGTTTAGAATGCAGTACATACAGTCAGTACCTACCCTGGCTTGCCAACGTATCTTTGTTGTTCTGCCTGCGTCTGCTTCTACCTCTTCACATTTCCAGGCTACCACTCCAAACCGAGCATGTATTAACATATAATCGCATGCTATGATCCTCTGTCTTTAATTATCTCACAGTCCCGTACCTTTCGTGCTGCCGTGTCAAAGCCATCTTGATAGGATAGCACACATCTGCGAACAACCACTTCAAAATGCCACCACCACCACCACCGCCGCCTCCACCACCGCCCGGATTTGGAGGTAAGTCTGCATACACAGTTACCCCCCAAATGGTCCAAAAACCTTGTTAAAGCATCTCAACCCCATACTTCCGATCTTGCTATGACTGTGTATTGACATACAATCTTCTAGGTCCACCACCGCCACCACCTCCGGGAAATCTTCCTTCTAGGCCTTCAGGCGCTCCAGCAAATAGAGTACGATCCCAGAATTCACAACAGTTTCTGGCTGACGAAAAAATTAGGGTGCACTTCTGTCGGATATTACCAAAGGCAAACAACTTAAGAAAGCGGTTACAAATGACCGATCAGCTCCAGTTGTTGGAAAAGTCTCTGGTGGGGCCGGGCCTTCACCATTAGCTGGTGCACCAGCGGTGCCTGGTATGGCAAGACCTGGGTTGGCACCACCAGTACCTCCAGGAAATAGGGCTCGAAGCAATAGCGACCAGAGTGGCAGAGATTCTGGAGCGGGTGCTATGGAAGCACCTCCACAGTTGGGTGGCTTATTTGCAGGTGGTATGCCAAAGCTGAAGAAGAGAGGCGGGGGAATTGATACAGGAGGTAAGATGCATGCTAGGATCTCGTTAATTGCTGGTCTAATCGTGCTACAGCAAACCAGGATTCATCATATACATCTGATCCGGAATCATCGCGCAGTTCAGCTCCTTCCGCTCCAAAACCACCTAGCATGGCTGCACCAAGGCCTCCCAGTGGTGCAGCACCTCCAATACCGGGGTCCCGACCAAGCGCGCAACCTGCGGCAACAACATCTGCGTTCGTTCCATCCGTGGCTAACCTTCGTAAAGCTCCATTCAACCCAGCGCAGCGGCCCATGTCATCTGCGTCTATGAAAGGACCTCCTCCTCCTATTGGCAAAAAGCCTCCTCCACCACCTGGACTTCGGAAATTTTCTTCAGCGGCACCTGTAGCTCCTCCTACCAGCTCCGCACCACCGCCCCCCAGTGTCCCCAGTTCCACCCCACCAACCCCTCCAGCGGCAGCTGCGCCAAGACCTCCGACAGCACCTCCGCCACCGCCTATGTCTCCGCCATCTGCTACGAATGGTGCCAGCCAAAGTCTTGCTATGCAAGCTGCTATCCGTGCAGCAGGCCAGGCATCTCCAGCACCTGGAGGTACCCCTCCGCCTCCGCCCTCATTTAGTGCTCCTACGCCGCCTTCAGCTCCTCCTGCTCCTCCTCCTCCAGCGGCGAGAAGTCAATCACAGCAACCTGTCAGATCGATGCTAGACCCCAGCTCATACACCCTATCATCTAATGGAGGGTTACCGAAGCAGTCTAGTTCAAACCGAAACTCTGGATCTGCACGAATCGTCATAAATGACAATCGATGGAAATTCCAGGATGAGAATATGCTCCCGAAGCCTAGAGATTACATAGGTGGGCCCAAAAAGTACCGTGCCGGTCGTGGTAGCAGTGTGCCGCTTGACTTGAGTGTTTTCCAGTAATCGACTGTCTCTTGTTTCCTGGAAAGTATTTGGTCAAGTTCCACACATTGGCGTTCTGGAGCAAGGGCAATGGATAGGATCATGATCATGGGATCTTTCGGTCAGACCTTAACGTCAAGTTGCAAATCGGTCTGCCTAGGAGTTCTTTGCGTCTAAAATGGAAGACGGGGTGATGACATTAGCGTGTGGAATAGGATCATGCTAACTTTGAAATGATTTTCGTATGTTCGCAGCGAAAGATCATCGTCCTGGTTACATACAGACAGAGAGATGAGTCCTGTAATGGAACCACACTTACACTTGTCTAAAGGTAGTCGTGAACATCCAATAAAAAGATACAAATAGCCACCTCTAGGACGGCTATTGCGCGCAGAATGCAGAATAGCATTGCAATATAAAAGAATCCAGAAACCCCGCCTTTCTTCGGCTAGTTGCGTTTATGGAAGGTCGTTTTGCCTTAATGCGTGTTTGTTTAAACCAAGTGTTACTTCTTCATTTTATCCCTCCCTTTCTTGATTAACCAAGTATTAAAACAATTTCCATACATTTCACATTACGAAATAGACGGGCTTTCAATTAACTAGTACTTTATTCAACGGTGGTTGCGCCTAACCTATAAGATCATTCCCGCTCGTGATCTGTACTCGGTTTTGCTACGTAGACACCTTACAATCGAATCCTCGCTTACTAAGAGCACGATCTAAACGACCAGCTAAGCACCTTCACCATCATCGCCAAAAGGACAGCTTACCTTAGCTTTCACCTGCTCGGTCTTTGTCTAGTCCAGCGCAGTTCAAGATCCCACACCATCCTTCCTTCACTCTTTCTTCCCTTCTCGACACCTCCTCTTTGTTCGCTCCCTCTCTCACCCACAGCTTCACGCTCCCTCCATAGCATCATTCCTTCGGCTCTTACGCCCAAGTATCACTTTAGACGACTCAATCATTGACTGATTTGGTGCCTTGCCAGCAGGACTGCGACAATGGCACAAATTCGTGGCACGGCTGGCTATAACCTGGGGGCACAAAGCAGTTTCGGAGGACCCAGCAGAGGCGATAGTATGAATGACCCAAGCCCTTTGGACCAGATTAGAGAACAGACGAGCAAGATTGAGGATTTTTTGGATACTCTGAGCGAGCCAGTGAAGCCGTAAGTAGCAATTCAATATACTGCCGTTTTCGGGGACTTGGCCAATGGATCTTGTCATGGCTTTTGAATCTGAATGATACCTTGCAGCTTGTAGCTTACCAGTCATTCTTGCAGATACCTGCCAGCAATTGGACGATTTCTAATTGTCGTAACATTCTTGGAAGATGCGCTTCGGATTATGACACAATGGAGTGACCAGCTCCTCTATTTGCACGACTACAGACACAGTGGGTTTCCTTCCCTTTGCCTTGATCCAAATAGTAGAACCGCGATCTGATTATGAATTGTTAGTACCCCGCGGTCTTACTCACCTTTTCCTCATTGTCAATGTTATTGCCATGGTCTCATGCTCCTCGCTCGTGATTGTACGAAAATACTCCGACTATGCTGTTGCTGGGCTTATTGGGGTGGTTGTCACGCAAGCTTTGGGCTATGGTCTTATCTTCGACTTGAACTTCTTCCTGCGAAACCTTTCGGTTATGGGTGGATTGCTGATGGTGCTTTCTGATTCGTGGGTCCAAAAGTCAAAGGCCTTTGCTGGCCTCCCACAAATCGACGAGAAGGATCGCAAGATGTACTTCCAGCTTGCTGGACGTGTTTTGCTGATCTTCTTGTTCATCGGATTTGTCTTTAGTGGATCATGGAGCGTATGGAGAGTCATCGTTGCTCTCCTTGGTTTTGTTGCCTGCGTTATGGTTGTAGTAGGCTTCAAGGCTAAGTTCAGCGCTATCATGCTTGTCGTTATCCTCAGCGTTTTCAACCTATTGGTGAACAACTTCTGGACAGTGAGTTGTCGCTTTGGAATAAATACCATTGAGTTATCACTGACAAAATTCTTAGCTCCATGAACATCACCCACACAAGGATTTCGCAAAGTACGATTTCTTCCAGATCCTTTCAATTGTTGGCGGGCTGCTGCTCTTGGTCAACAGTGGTCCAGGAAAGTACAGCATCGACGAGAAGAAAAAGGTCTATTAATCACTCTGCTCCAAGATGGAACTGGCATGAAGGGCATGAAGTGGAAATTTGGTGGTTCATAGGGAAAGTCTGAATCTTGCTCCAATCCAGCTCGATATTGAGACGCAGAATAAAAAGTCGAAAGGGCCTTCACGGCGTGTGGCATAGCATCATCCTTGAAATGTAAAAATTTAGATCAGGAAATGGTTCCTCGTGCCACACTCGGTGTAACGGCTTGAATTACAGGCAGCACAATGGATTTAATTGACACGTGGAATTTTAATTTCGACAACTGCACTTTTCTCAGAACCAAAGTCGAAGAACCAAGCATGGTGCTGCGGCTAACTAGACCCACTGGTTCCTTCCCCAGATGCTACAAGCCACAGCCGCGTGCATACCTTAAGCTTAAGTACTTCATGGCTAATCCTGGTATGATATCACCGCGTACTACAACCAATTCCGATCTCTGTCTTTATTGTATCGTTACGCGTAAAATATCCCATTTATATCCCATTCTCTTCGCACAGCTAGCAGATCTTCATTCTGATTCTTGTCCTCCCGATCTGTTCTAGCCGATACATGCATACAGTCCATTTTCCTGCCACGTATTGGGCCTCTGGTTTGACGCAATGGCCGAGGTGCTAGGCACTGCTCTGGGTTTTATTGGAGCTGTCGGGGTTCTGGGTCAGGTCTTCGACGGCTGCCTGAAAGCCTATGCCGTCTTCACATCGGCCCGCAATCTGGGACGAGATAGCGAGCGTCTGGTTTGCAAGATTCGCATTGAAGAGATGCGGTTGATGGTGTGGGGGCGAGAATGGGGGGTGGCAGAAGGTAGACTAGAAGCTCACCTGCGGGCCGAGAGCAATTCCGGAAATGGACGTATGCGACAACTGGCTGTTCAAATTCTCTCTGAGCTTCATAAGACGATCACGGATTTTAATAGACTGCAAGATCGGTATGGTCTAAGAGATGAGAATGACAAAGACGAGGGTTTGACTAAGAGGTCAACTGCTCCTAACAGTTCCCATCCAGCCATGGGATCCAGTACAGCTGGAAGATTAAGAAGTGAGCTGCATCTGAGGGCTAAGTGGGTAATAGCCGACAAGGACAAGTTTACTCTCCTACTGGCTGATCTGAAAGATTACAATGATGGGCTGGAGCAGCTCTTCCCGCCATCGAGGTTGGCTACTCTGCACCGAACCTGGCAAAATGAATTGCTCGAAAAGGCACATCGAGATATCGGGCAACTAAGTCTCCTGGAAACAGCATCGAGCGGTGTCTACCCCCAACTCAATGCTTCCGCTAGCCTCAAGCAACTCCGTATCAACCTTGATGCAAAGCCAACAGCAAAGTTCCGTCCAACCCATGCATTGAAGGTTCCTCGAAATAACTTGCAAACGCAAGACAAGGAGCCACGACGAAGTTCAGGAGCTTATCAGGATCCTTCGACTTGTACCATCGATCCTGCGGTGATTGAGTGGGTTGAATACGACAAAGATGACCCTGATGCTCGCTTCAATCATATTAGGCGGATTGATGATCTTGCAAGAATGATCCACGGCGCATCTGATCGACACCCAGACTTACATACACTGGATTGTCTTGGCTACACCGATGACACCTCTACAAGCCGGTATGGACTCATTTATAAAGCGCCAGCAACTTCGTCCTCCTCTTTACACTCCCTTATCAACAGTGAAGGCCTACGCACGCCAGACTTAGGGGACCGCTTCAAGCTTGCACATACCCTAGCCGTAGCATTATGGGCTTTGCACTCTCTCGACTGGCTCCACAAGTCACTGTGCAGCTCCAATATTCTCTTCTTCCCCTCGGCCTTCTCCAGCTCTGCCACAAAAGCCACTGCAACTGCAGCAAGTATTCCAGACATCTCATCGCCGTTTCTTCTCGGTTTCGATGCCTCACGCCCGGACTCAGAAACTGAGATGTCGGTCGCTTCACGGAACGCCACATTAATGGATCTGCATAGACACCCAGCTTCATTAAATGGCCTCTCGAGAAAGCCATACTGCAAATGCTACGATATCTATAGCTTGGGTTTAATGCTACTAGAAATTGGATTGTGGAAGACAGTTCAGACATATCATAAATCGCATTACACTCCTGAGAAATTTCGAGACAAGGTTATTGTGCAAGCTCTTGTTCCAGCTCTAAATAGTAAGACTGGCAGCTTATATAGAGAAGTGGTGGAGCGATGTCTCTTTGCGAGGGAAGATCTCTCAGGACATGAAGCTGGGCAATTGATGGAATTTGTGGTAGGAAGTCTTGAAGGGTTAAGGGTTTAACAATGTGGTGTAGCATTAAGTTACACAAATACCTATATATCATCTTCACAACTATCAGTGTATTACAGTCCAGCCTGCGCAGTAGAGAGCAAACGTATCTCACGATCATGAGTATTAATGGACCGAATTACAGTAGAGTTCATTGAATACCATAACGCTATAACTGAAAGATAGCAATCTTTGCTATGCTATCTGATATTCCAGCAACTAACCTAGCACAAGGATGATTATTAGGGGATCTAAATCAGGAGAACGCAATCATACTAGTGTTGAACTGAGCCTCGCCACAGTATTATCTCGCTAGGAATTTCAGTTGGCTCTGGTACCTCAGGAATAGTTGTATCAATGATAGGTTCTCGTGGACGACGTATTATATTGAAACGATTAGTAAAGTGTAGACCAAGAACCCCAAAATACTCAGGAACCACTGTTAGTTGTTCAGGATTTTGCTTCGATAGCCACGGAGGGATGTATACTTTTGACGGCGTAATGATCACCGAAGTTTGGGCGATAGGTCCAGGAGTTTTCAAAGCCTTGCGAGTCCATCCCTGATCATTCAAGCCATCGTAGCTCAAAGCAGGATCTTTGCTGGGCGATGCATTATGACCGCCACTTTCCAAATCATTCCTTGCTTTGGCTGTCTGCGTCAGGACAGTATCAATGGCCAACTGTGATTTCGAGCGGATCACAGCAGTCTGTGTTCTGTTGGCAGTATGGCTGTATCGCCTGTGGCAAATAGCGTAGTTATGACGATATTGTAGCTTTACCACATAATGAAGCGCCAGAAGTGCCAACCCAGCTCCTAGGAACAAGACACCAAATGCAGTTATGAAGTTCTTCCACTTCAGTATTCTATCGATGCTCTTCTGCATCTCGGTGTTGACATGCCTCAACGAAAGAATTTTTCTTGTCGGCTTGGGGAGATTTGCAGAATAAGGCTTGATGACTGGTATATTTGCCTGGAGCTGATTTGAAGTTGATGGGATCTACTTACTTGTAAGTAGATATAAGGGAGAAGTGCAGGAGACGCAGGTGCAAGAACTGTGTGGAATCACCTGTAGCTTGAGTCTCTGGAACAGCCAATGCTGAAAGCTAGTAACCGAGTTTGTGTGTGTACATCCCACGACTCTAGAATCAAGAGGACTTGGCAAGATTCCGAAGCAAAGGAGATAAAACAACAATAGGGTTACAGGAATCAACAACAAGGCAACAAACTGGAACCAACGAGTCCATGAAGAGCAATTGCCCTGCTCGTTGCCTTTCGACATTATAAGACAGAATTGTGGTTTGTCTAGTGAAATGCACCTGCTACGGTATATCATAGTGTTCGGAAGGTAATGATTTTTGAACGCTTGTCGATTGTTAAGATATCGTGGGCTAGCTCCAAATAGAACAATAAGAAGTATTAGGCTGTACGCGATAATGCTACTGCGCCAGTGGGGTATGTTTGGTAATCTTCTTACACTGGACAAAACTATGGCATCCGCGATAGTAGTACTTCTTGAAATGCGCTATGCCCAGGATACATAGATCTTTTGAGGAAGGAATGATCATGCTTTCTGACAATGTGTCTGGGCTGGCAAGCAGGCGGGTTGCGAAGCTCGCGATTTTTTTCATTCGTGTTTTACTGGGTATACTAATAATTTCGAACAACCTTATCTGTACTTGATTTAGTGCATTGCAAATAACACATCTGTTCTGGTACGACAATGAAGTGATAATAGGTCCAGTACGTGGGCTCGATACAATCCATATATCTCTCTTAGGCTAGAAGCGCTGGAAATGACTGCCCGTCTCCTTTCGCCCTACCGAAGACTGCAATATCGATATAATCGTCAGCCTCCTCGGTCTCATTCGTTCTCTACTTCGAGGAAGAATACGTAAACCAGAGGAATTTGAATAATAGACCTCAAGCTCAATCGACATTTGATAGAGGCTCGTTCCCATGAGAGTAAACTACTGTGTACGGCTTGACCCTTGGTTTTGACATATGCTTCGCAACCCCTCCTCGTCTTGGCGTCGCTGCTGCTGTCCCAACTGCAAAGTCCCCATCCCAGAAGGCCTGAGTGAAACAGGGCTCTGCTATGCCTTGTTGGACAACGGAGTGTCTGGAAATCAGAACACTACTGCGCTGTTCAAGACAGGCGAGGAGTGGTCTCCTACCAAATTGTGACAAATATCCGGAGCACTTGAAAATTGCATGGCACAAGTGCAGAACATATATCCAGAACGTAAAAACAGGATTGTCCGTCACAGCATCAATGGATAGCTGTCAGTATTTCATGTTATTTTCATACTGAGCGCTCATGTTCATAAAGTTATCAATTTCTGTAGGCCCATCTGCCTCGAGACTCTGCATCAACTCGAACTGTTGCTGCTGGCTGAGACTTCCTTGTCTGCTATTTCCCGGCTCAAAAACCTGCTCCCCGAACATGCGAGGTGCGAAGGAAAATGGTGTAGGCTGGGTGAAGTATGTCGATTCGACCATTGGCTGACTGCTCATGGGTTGAGGTTGGGAGGATGTTGATGCAGGTTCCCATGCGTCTGGCAAGCCAGGGGGTTGTGTGAAATCAGGCGGGAAATAGCTAAAACGCCGAGCCGATTGCAAACTAGCAGGACTCATAAATATTGAGTTTGACCGGAAGGAGGGCTGAGGCGGAGGGATGGAGTAGTCAAAATTTGAAATTGGTTCTGGCATTTGATCGAACACATAGCCGAACTGTGGAGGCATACCTAGAGACTTTGCAGGATTCGCAGTGGACCCGGTAGTTGTACTAGAAATTTCGGAGACAGATGGAGAGTTAGCATCTGCAAATGACGACGGAGAGTTTGCAGAGAGAGATGAGGTAGGTTGCGAGCTCTCGCTTGAATCATAACTCCGCAAACAAGCTTTCGCGAGCTTCGAGTACAACTGAGAGGCAGCCTCAGTACCAGGCCAGCGCTCTTGGGACTTGATAATAGTATCAATGGCAATAGCCACATTCTCCTCGACTTCCTCCTTGGAATGCAGAGAACGAACTTCCGGGTATGAAACGGTCCAGAGAATAGTGTTAATAACCATAAATAGACTGAGGAGAAAAACCCAGGTTATATCAACCATGTTTGTTTCCATTTGCTTTTGGTGCATTTTAATATTAAATGCTGATGCATCATAGCATCTGATGGCAGCATGCGCAGATGGTATAGGGACTTGTGGAGATGGTCGAAAGAGAAAAATAATCATAGTATTTAGTCTTCCCTTGAACCTAAGGGGGATACACGTTAGCTTTTGCAATACCAGATTGCCAGACAATAGATGACTTACCAGGGTGCGCTCCAACTTGGGTTCTGCGGGCTTGAATCGAACCAATTTTGAAGCTTTCTTTCCATGTCCACATACCATGAGTGGCTGTCATCCTTTGGCTCCGGTCTTTTCTTTTGATAAAGCACTCGTCTGATTTCTGCCTGCAACAAGCGCATGCGGAAGAAGTGGATTGCCACCATTTTCTTCTCGGATAGTGGTCCCTGACGTACGCCTTCGGCAGTGATCAACTCGTCATCAACGGGTTCGAAAAAACCAACATCGACATGGTCTTTTGTAGTGGCAAACCCATTTGGTCGTCCCATACTTTGTGCCAAGCCGAATTCTAAGGATAACACAATCCAGGACAAACGGCGCCTCATCTCAAGCTGGAGGGGGTTGATCAAGCCTATGGAGTAACCCGAAGTGATGGTTTTCTCCTCTGTCAATCCAAGTTGTTGACAGAGTCGCGTTGCTAGACCAACTATGTAGTAGATTGCTGTCCGGGTGGGCGTTAGAAGTGAATATTGAGCTATGAGCACAAGACATTGCAACGTCTTGATGTCTTTGGGCCGAATTACATCTTCCATGTGACTCATTGCAGCAAGATAATAGCTGTCGGCTAAGCCAGCATATTGAGTGTCTAATTTCTGCATACTTATCGCAAGGACCATGCGCAGTACAAAGTTTCGATATGGATCTGGGTCACCATCGTAAACTTTTTGGAGATCACTTGCGAACGTTGGTTCATGAAGGGTTGGTAACAGGTATTGAGCTATTGAAAGGGTCAGCTCTCATGCGCCACTATGATACGACAACCATTCACTGCAAAGGGATATGCCGTCTAAATAACCGACCTTTCTGGTTGAAAACCTCTACCAACTTATCTGTCACAAGACGACTCGGTAGAGTCGGAGCCGGTACTGCACTGATCATGGGATATGAGATTTTGCGTTCTGAAGGAGCAATAGGCGATTGAGCCGGGGTGCGACGGTCTCGTACCTCTGGTACAAGATCTCTGATGCTTCGTGAATCTGTATATCGTTTGGCTTCTTCCATAACAATCCTCGTCATGGCGATGCCACTTGATGGACCCAAAAACCGCGGGGTCTCGTCGTTATCATCCAGACGAACAAGACCGCCAGGACGAATGACATCCTCCGTACTTGGAGGAACTGCTGCATCTTCTGTGAACTGACCTAGCTCTGCTTCCAGCGCGCGCACCTTGTCCTGTAACCTTATTACGTAGGTCCGGGAGATCTTTTTGTTCTTCGTCGTGTCAAAGTACTCGCACACAGCACCGGCACGTTCGCAGGGCAAGCAGCGGGGTAGATTTGGATCGCATCTTGTCTTTCTCTGAAGCAGCAGAATATCAGTGCGTGTCAACATCAAGCGGGCCAAGGTCAGTTACGCACCTGGCGACACCTACAACAGGCCGTCAAAGTATGTGCAATCCTTGGAGAGTGGTCTTCGCTCTCATGGCTACTCTCGCGCGCACGTATTGACTTGGCATTTTGAGCTCTGTCGGAGCCCAAGCCTTGTCGAAAAGTATCAGCAGCAAACATCGACGCAGTCGCCAGTGCAGATCGAGGTCGCAAATGTATACGGAGCAGATTGGATTGAAGTCACCATGGTCGAGAAAGCCAGGTACTGAAGATCGAGATGGTCACCCGTGCCAGGGTAGAAAAAGGGCGTTAATTGCGAGAAGTTGTCTTTCGTCAAGCCTGCGTGATGGACGAAGTGATAGGTGTAGGACTTGCGGAAAGGAGCCGAGGCTGGGGGAGACAGGTTCCGAATTATGAGGATGTTGGGACGAGTTGGAGCGGTGTCAGGACAAAGCTGCACTGTCCGCCATACCGCGCAGAATCTCGAAGACGACGAGGATTGTACTGTCTGTCTGCTGTATGGATTGAGTGCGTGGAGTGTGTGTGGTAGTGATGGCGGGGCGGCGAGTGTAGGGAGTGCGCACGGGTTCAGGGGTCCCTCTGCACGATAGCAGGTTGCTACTCGACAGGTTTTCTCAGACCAGGTGTGGATTTAACAAAAGTATCCGGACCCAGGGCATTTCCATACTCGCAAAATACTCGGTCGAAGAAGCAAGTAGGAATGATCAGGATTAAATAGCACATCCTCGGTCGGCACCGCACTGTCGGGTACGGTACTGATGTCTTACCCATGACGGACCTTCAAGTCAGTAACAGAGGAACAGCAGAACTTACTGCAAGTAAGGGGACGAGAAAAGAAAGAAACAGAGGAAAAGAAAGCAAAGAAGCCAGCTTTCTTGAGGTGAGGTGCGGGTTTACCATTTGGTGCATGCGGCAGATGATTCCAATAAGGCCATGCCAGCATCCATCAGTGTGTACCATGCATGCAGCGAGGAGTTTACGCATAAATCCAACCTCCTCCATCCTGCGCCATCCGCCATCCGTTATCCACCATCCACCATCCACCATGGCAAGAGCATGGCAAGCCCGGAGAGGAGCAGTAGAAACAACAATCCGAAGCGCGCGAAGGTAAGCGAGGGCGAGACCCCGATGATGACCGATTCCGATCTTATCTGCTGCTTATCGTGAATCCATCAAGTGTCCGTCCAGCAGCAGCACCAGCAGCAGCATCCATCTCGCTCGTCCACCTGGTCTGGTCGGGTCTGGCCGTGGTCTCGTCTTTTTGACACCTACCCTGCACTTGCCCTGGACCACATCAGTTTAGACATCCGCCCCATCTTGCCCACACCTCGCCTGTCGCTCGCTGCTGTTGCGCTTCTCCAGTATTCTTTGCGCTCGACCAGCACTACCAGCACTACCACTCATGCACTGCCCAGACTTGATTCCACGTCACGATGCCCCGACCCAGTGCTGCTGATACTCCTCTCTTGCGCGTGTCCCGGCCAGTTTCGGCCTGCTCTCGATGTGAGTTCTTGACGATGCCTCCCACCTGGGTGACTTTTCAATCTCATTCTCTAATTACCCCGCAGGTCGTTCTGCAAAAATCAAGGTCTGAGCTCACACTGCTTGTGACTGTGAGTGAGTATACTGATGCACCGCATCTTGTAGTGTGATGGGAAGCTCCCAGCGTGTACGGCCTGTGAGAAATCTGGTCGTGGCAATGAGTGTTCCAGCGCCAACGACCAATTTGCGAAAGGAAAAGAGCGCAGGTAACACAGCTCTGCTCATGTTAGCTCTGTGTGATAGGCTCATACTTACGATGAATCTATAGCTATGTTGCTTCTCTCGAGTCGAGGATTGAAAAGCTTGAGCGTCGCCTGGCCTACGCCAGGTCTCGAAAGGCTTCAGTAGCCATGCATGATATTGACGAGCCAGCTGGAGAACCAGACCGGAAGGATTCTCTTGCCACTATCCGTGCCGCAATTCACGGTAAAGCTGCTAGAAAGAGAGAGACCGCTGACATGAATGAACTGGTGTCTGATTTTGGTTTTCTGTAAGTTTCTTGATGCCATGAACTATTTCATCAGTTATAGTTCAACTTATTTTGCATTCAGATCCGTCAATGCGACTACCAGAGACTTTGAAGCATCAACTACAAATATGACCTTTGCCCGGCTCATCCTAGCAGCAACAAACAACGATTTTGTCCCTCACTCTCCTGGTTCTTTCACTCTCCCTCCGCGTGCTGTAACCACTGCCCTGGTACAATATTATTTAGATAATGTTTTCGCGCTCTACCCGGTGTTTTCAGAGACGGCTCTTTACAATGCCTTAGATGCAATTTACCAGGTCGACGGTCGTCCGGTCACTGAATTTGAGTATTGGCTTCTTTATCTTGTTCTTGCTGTTGCATCTACAGCACAGTCGAGAAGCAACATGGACGCCTTCTATCGCAATGGTGTAATGTGGGTTGGCCGAGCATTGCCTTACGCCGACAAAGCTCTTATGCCTGGATATTTTTCACAGATTCAAGCTCTTGTCTTACTTGTGCAGTATTCGATGCTTGACCCGGCTCACTTTGACAGCTGGCAATTAATCGGGTTTGCTTGCCGCGCTGTCTTGGATTTAGGGCTTCATCAGGACCCCCCAAAAGAACAGCAGCCGGACAAACGGACATTAGATATGCGGAGAAGGATCTTCTACTGTGTCTACTCTCTTGATAGGTTTTTAAAGATCATAGTCTCTACACCTGGGCTAGTCTGACTTGTATAGATCAATCAGCATGGTCCATGCCAGAGCCTTCTCCTTCACCGATGACTCAACAGGTGTTGCATATCCTGCATCCCCCGCTTCGTTGGCGCTCGGGAAGACTGGCAATTCTATCACTGGACCACATTCCATGGAGATCGCTCTTCTTCTTTTTGAATTAAGATGGGCTCAGTCAAGATGGTACCAGGAATTGTTCCAATCAAGTCGCGAAACCATGCAGAACTCAACGACCTATATCTGGCAGATGTGTCATGATATGCGAGAATGGTCTGAACGATTCCCCGAAACATTACCGCTAACTTTCAGGGAATTTTTTGAGCTGGAGCTGCTCTATAGTTGTATATATTGCCATGCACCATCAGCACGGGTTCCAGTTGTGATAGATCTAGGGAAATCTCTAATCTTTGAGTACAGCATCTCTTATATGCAGAAAATCTCTCGCATCATGAAGGATCCTGGAAATAGAACTTTTTACACGTATCACGATGCGTTAAGAGTCTTTTTTATCGGCAGCCAATTTCTTGCAATACTGTCAGACAATCAGGAGACTCTGCTTAACGGATTAACGCCATACACTACACCAACAGTCGGCGGCCCTCCTGCGCCACCCTTACCTTCAGCCAGTGACGGCTTAGACAATATCGATAGGAGCATAAATTGTATACGGTCGATCACGGAAGCTTTGAAGATATTTGGCGATCGGTGGCATGATTCCAAGGCACTCCAGACGAGTTTCAATATACAGGCCGAAGCTCTACTTACAATTCTACACCAGAGAAAGCAACGCTCATTAGAAATTTCCGGGTCTGGCCCTAGCCCTGTTTTTTACCCATCGTATAACCAAACCCATGGCGAGGGCCAGGTTGTGAATGAGTGGAGCAGTATGAGCCAAGGCTACACAGTTACTACTACACATCTACAAGGTGACAATAATGATCTACCCACGAGGAGCAACAAATACCCATGACCAACCCTCATTTCGCCCTCTACTGTCGCACTCAAGCTCGGCAACCTACAAGTACCGACCCACACAAACAGAACATCCAGAATCTGATGTTTAAACAGAGCTAAAGCTTATTGATTGCTCGAAATACTACAATAAACTATCATCGACTAGCCATGCAGTTACTATTGTTACAAGCATTTCGGACGCTCTAGCCCAATATCTATATTTTGGCTTATTATGGGCACAGTTTGAAGGCGAATCGTATCAGGTGGATAATAGGCAGATTATTGTCAATCTGTGTGGACTAAGATGCAGGAGACTCTATGTCAACGGCATGTGCCATTTCTTGCATGGTTTCAAATCTCCATGCCGGATCGACCTCGTCCTTCAACTCCTCAAACTTTTCACGGTCGTTATCTCTATCTATCCAAGCACTCACAATACCCATCTGCTTAGCCGGCACATGATCGGCGGTCAAAGATTGAGCAGTATGTAAAATCTGCTCTTTTGGAACTCCTAGTTCACCCCCTACATGGTCCAATAGGTAGTGAAAGTTTTTGAGATCTGGCTTGTAGGAGCCAATATTTTCAGCCGTATAAACGGCGTCGAACTCGGCGCCTTGCAATGGCCCCTCAAGAGTCCTCTTGATAGTATCGTTGTCAATGTTGCTTAAAATTACAAGCTTATAATGTTTCTTCAAGGCTTGAAGTGCAACAACAGTGTCGGGAAACGCAGGCCAGTCACCGACGCTGATTCCGAAGGCTTCAGCTTCTTCTGCGGATGGTGTTGGAAGTGAGAGAGATTGGGCAAAAGCAACGTAAGCTAGTGGGAGAATCTTGCGATACAAGAGGTTCGGTTGTGTCCTTTCGTAGTAGGATTCATACTTCTGGAAAGCGGCCAAAGTGTAGACACGATCATTGATATATGGATTCGGGGTCCCAAGCTGGCACAAGAGTGGCTGGAGGCCTGTAAACATCCCACCTTGTACAGCTTTAGCTTGGGTGAACAAATATAAGAACATGAAAACAATATACATGTTGTAAGTGAACTAGGTCATAACCTTACCTTTTTCATCGACTAATGTGGAGTACACATCGAACGTCAAGGCTCGAAAGTCCTTCAGACGCTTCCCTGCTGCATCGAACGTAGCCATTTGGTGTTAATAATATTATTTCAAAGTGTACTTGATTCAGCGTGATGCTCTACAGGAAGAGGCCTTTGATCAATTATCTAGTCTTCACTTATAGTTAAATGGTAAGTGGTGAGTGTACGCCTTCTGCAGGTCACTTTCTGCACGTGCGGGGCTTGGAAAGGCGTAGATGACAACCATGTGGGTAGCGTAGCGTGTACCCCACTCCACTAGTTCAACTGTTCAGATATGGGAAATTGGTTACATGGTACTCTATCCTAGATCATAATGTTAGGTGGCCTGCCATAGTGAAGAGACGCACATTTACGAAACATTCGACTGCTGCAAGGGATTATGCCGGAATCAGAGGTTCTAGTGATAACGCTGGGACCGACAGTTAGTCAGATGCCTGAGTATTGACATAAGGGCGAAGCAGAACAATATCCGAGATACATTATCTGCCAGTGACAGCGGTACTGTAGTATCGTTCCTGGACCGATCTATGCACCAGATCATTCTACTTCTTCTACGACGGACGCGAAGGCTTGTGATCCATCTTCTACAGCCAGGTTTTGAAGCGATTCTTCCAAGCCAGTCTTCTTTGCTTTACCCTTTGATCCAGGTTTCGAGCTCTTCTTCTTTTTTCGAACTGTTCCCCCTTCGGCGCCCGTTGGGGCTTCTTTGATCCAGCGTACAATGGCTTGCGCTCTTTCAGTGCTGATGGGATACTCCTTCCCATCTTCTTGGGCCCAACGCTTTGGCATCTCTCTGCCATCCAGCTTTCTTGCCTCCTCCTCTTGCAATCTCCTTCTCGCAGCGACTGCAGCATGAAAACTTTCTTCATCATGAACTCTGTCATCTTCAAGTGCTTCCATAATTGCTTGCTGCTTTAAGCGCTCTTCCTTCTCCAAGGCTGTCTCCTTCTGCTGATTAGGCAGAGCTTGGCCAGGCAAAGGAGCAGGAGCACAGAGAACCTCCCAAGATTGTTGTAGTTGGATCCAATTATCGGCTCGACGTATAACTTCTATCCAGTCTGCTCGACTAGGAGAGCGTGCCGCTTGGAAAATGGGGTATCCATCACAAACTCGAGCAAGTCTTGCAACCATGTGAGCATGTCGCTGCAGTTCTCGAGCTGATGTTTGGATTAAGCAGTGGCAAAGCAACAAAGAGTGAAGTGCATCTGTAAGCAGTGGGTGATAAGTGAGTGCCTCATGGCAATCAGCTTGAACCAAAAGGGCTTGGGCAGATTCACTCTGACGCCCGTGTAGCTGTTGCTTTGTGGTAAGAGCATTGCTGGTCTCAGGATACGGTGGGAGGTCCGCCGGGGGAGTTGCCGAGAACAAAGTAGAGATTTGATGTACGACTGGTAAAGGAAGTGTAGGAAGATCGCTATTTCGAGCAGTACCTGCCTGAGATCTATGTCTGCTTGCATGAGCACCGCTGTGAGGTGTCAGAGCACTAGATAATTGCCCATTACTCAAAGAGGAGTTGCTTTCCAGATCTAGAATCTTGCCTTGATTCTGATTCTGTGGACGTGATAGTCGGCTTCCATTGGCAGCTTGATTCACTTTCCGGGCGAAGTCATCGGTTATCTCAGATGGTAAGCCTGGCGTGTAATCAAAATGCGCAAGATATGCGATGTAGTCTCTTAGCGCCCTTTTGGCATACGTCTTAACCATCTTTCGAGCTTCGAGGTTTTTCCCTTGTGCCTCCTTCTCTGCTGCGCTAGGCTCTGGTGGGTCACTGGTCTCGAAAAGCAGGTCCTCAGTCTTCGTGCCATTACTGCGGCCAAGATTGTTTGCAGATCTACGTAGCGATTTTGGCAAAGCAGCATCTACATGTTGGCAGGCCATAGTCAAGTAAACACCAGCTCGGTGGAACAAGAGTTGAGTTTCAAGACTACTCGGGTGGTCTTCTTCTTCCAATCTGACTTCCTCTTTCCATTTGCCATTTCGCGTTGAATCAGAAGATACCGGATTGGCCAATTGCAATTGTTGGCGCCCACTTTTATGTTGCCCTTGGTAGTATCTGCAAACTTGCAGTGCCTGTGTGAGATCCTGAGCGGAACCCAAATAGTCGTCCTTGAATATCTTTGTAATTGCACGTGTTCTCAATATTTCGCCTTCACTAGGCCTGTCTGCGATGACTTCATCTAATGGCTGTAAACTGGTACACTCAGCGAGCTGGCGTGAGGGTATCTTCTCGTGGAAGAAATGTACGTATTTTGCGTCTGAGTCTAGGGGACTCCGCTGCAAAACGAGCTGTGCCACGTCTTCAAGTGTTGACGCAGATTGCATAGTCGCAACACTACAGGCAATCTCATCTAGATGGTATGCCTTCGAAAGCTTCTGTGTCGCCTGCTCCCTCATGCGATGTTTCCGTTCCCGAGATAACTTCGCATTGCCGCCTCCTCCGCCCAGACCAAGACCCAGTGCTGCTCCGCCATTGCCTACCAACCCATTCCCAGCATTCAAGGAATTTGTAAGGGATGATGATGTGACGCCGCTCGCGGCTCGGACTGCTAAGTTTGTGGCATCGTCAACGAGCTGCCGAATCTTGAGGAGATCGAAGAAGACGGCTGGGTCTATAGGTCTGGGACGGGGAAGGTTGTAATTGTTGTTGGCAAGACTTTCGAGTACTTCTGGGGGGAGTTGAAGCCATGGCCCATGAAATGAGGAGATATAACGCCAATGTCTGGTTGCAGGAACGTCAGTGAGTAAATTATATCAGCTCGTGGTGAGTATTGAAATGCGGTCGACTCGCGACAACAGCGTCGAGCCCGAGTTCTGTACCAATGCGCATAAGGTCCCATGCTCTGGATCTGGGTAGACATACTTGTTGCGACAGATAATCAGGGCAGACGTCGAAGGCTGGGTCTTGGGTTGCTTCCCTGATGTTGCTGGCGGCAGCGCATTTGCAGATTCCTTTGCTTCGGAGGTTTCGCCAGGTGCCTGAGAATCGGGGCTTTTGTTCTTTTTGCGGGCCATGGCTACTATTTTGTCAATGCCTGCAATAGCTATGCGCAGAGGCAAGTGAGGTCGAAGAGACCATGGATTACGATCTAAGAATGTCTTATGCAAATACCTGCAGATAAATTTATCGTAGGGAGATAGTGAGGTAAGATATGGGGAACCGAGGTCGGTTAGGCTCTGTTTAGATACGATCATAGCAAGCTGCCATGTTAGGACTAAGGATTCTTCAAGAGTAAAACAGCTTCTGCCGGTAGATCGTTCCATTCGGCAAACAGATGCAACATGGGGCCTAGATCTATCGATATGGGCCCGAGAAAACATAAGGTCGTCCCTTTTCTACACTCCAGAATCCAGAGATTCTCTCAAAATAAGCTTAGACACCCATGCCAAACCTCATCTGAACTTCTACACTCAAGCTTCCAGCACATTTTCTATGTCATGACTATTATGGATATACCAGAAATAAAAGCGCTGCAACGCTATGCTCCTTATCATTATGCTGGATTTTTACTGCGCACACCAGCAACTGCGTACTGCCCTCCTCTTGCAAATCCCATATGTGCATTATGCAGTTGCTTCATGAACTTAGAGCCAAACATGCATCAACCGCGAGACCAACCCTAGTGCGGTGAGTGAAATACTTGCCATTTAAGGAATATTAAGACTCACCTGCCGTCCTTTTGAGTGACCACATCACTAATAATTTCACGGTCGAGGTCTGGAAACATGCCAGCTAGCGTCTCTACGACATTCTCATGTTCCGCCCGTTGAAGACGATGAGCTTCAGCAATCTCTGCACTTGCCTGTCTTGCGGCTGCATCCTCTGCACTCATCTTGTCCCGATTATGGTTATTTCGAACAGTCTCCATATATTGAGAGCTTCGAGGCCGGTCGGTACTGATGCCCGGGGAGGGAGTCATACGTGGAGTGTTCCCAGGAAGTGGTGTTCTTGCAGGTCCACCAGAAGAGGGGCCTTCTTCGGAGAATATCCGCCCGATTGAAGACAGTGGCCGCTGGATTGTTCGGAGTAGTCCGCTCATAGCTGCCTTTTCATCCATGCCATCTCCACTTTCGTACTCGTTCGAAGACGTCGACTTTCTAGGGACTGAAGATTCTCCTTCCATGGAGTGTCGTGGTGTCACCTCAGGACGGCTAATGGTTGACTTTTCAGAGAGTAGGGTTGGGGACGTGGCTTGAGCGACCTCTGCCTGGTGTTTTTCCGCTATTGCAGAAACAGCTGCTTCTACGTGTTGCTCAAATGCCTCATCAGAGATAGTTAGACTTGTGCGGTCAAGATTCTCAATGAATTGCACAGCACCCATCTATATAAGCTGGTTAGCACGGGTGAGTATTTTAGAATCAGACCAGCTTACCAAGGACGAAAGATAGTATCCAGCCTCACCGCCAAGTTTGTCTTGATTACGAAATCTCAAAATATATTGAACATTCGACACTAAATGCTCGGGATTTGCTTGCAGAACCACGTAGATTAGCAGCGGCATAAAAGAATCTGCCGAAGAATCTGATTTAGAATGCTTGAGAAGCCCTTATACTCATCAGTACTAGTTTTGTGAGCGGCTTCGCAGATCTTACCAAAGATAACCTTGCAGCAATTGAGAACACAAATTATTTTGTCCCGTGGTGCTCGATATGTCTTGATTTTGAGCAGCTCTGTCTTCATTAGTAATACATCTATCACATGCGTAAAGTAACGGACCTTGCTGTGCTAACAACAAAAAGCGTTTACCACTATCTCCAACAGGGGGGATATCCAGGTGCTCTTCTTTGACCCAACCGTAGATGCTGACTTTCTGGGCTAGAATATCATCCCGTTCAACGTCCTCTTGATGTTGCCCTCTTCTCCCAGGTCCCATTGGCCGCTCAGCACCCTTTCGCTTAGGTTTGAAGCCAGGAATTGGTTGTGGAGGAGGGATTGCAGGAGAGAATGTTTGTGTATATAATCTGTTCATCACAAGCTTCTCCATGCCTTCACGCGCGTTGTCGAATTCGGCATCAGATACTTCTCGCCATACTTCACACTGCGCCATCTTATTGGTAATAAAAGCCAGAAAGTCGCCTATAATCTTGACTTGCTCATGTACCATCCATTGCTTTTTGCCAAATTCTTGTAAGAAAGAGCGGAGAAATTTCGCAACTGGGTCTGCGGTTCTGTGTCTAAGTTGTTCCAAAAAGCGATGGAAATCAAAAGGAAGGTCAGGTTCTGGCTCTGGTTCCGGAGGAGGTGGCCTGTGTAAGGAGGGGGTGCTCGGGGAATCCATATTAGAAAACCGATCATCCGTGGCCCTTGGACTGAAGCTGTGGATTGAACCAGGTTTAGGAGGAACCGTGGGACCAATATCAGTCAAATCTCGAGGATGAGATCTTGATGATTCGTCTGAAGATATCCTCAGATCTTGAATCTGAGGGCTTGTCAGGCCAGAATTCAGAGGCTCCAGACTAGATTTGCGAGGAGGGTGCTGCATTGGAGTACCGAGCAGCGGCCCTGCAACTTCTAGTCGTGGTGACATGACCTCTTCATGTCCAGGCCCTTGTCCCTCCTCACTAAACTGGTCCATGATGCTCTGGATCTCCGATCTTGACTTGAATTCTTGTTCATCCTCACTTGCTGAGTGTTTCTCATCAAACCCAGCATCTGATCTTGTGGGCGACATTTCTGTCGAGTTATTCGATGGAGGATGTTTGACTATAGTCGCGAGGTCAGGAGACGTACGGGATGGGAGCTGGTGTGTCGTATCCGGAGTTTTTAATAGAAGATCAGGGTGGGTTTGATCGTTTGAGAAAGAGCTATGCGGTGTTTGGGTCGATATTAAAATATCCGGCTTCAATGTAGCCGTAGATGCTTCCATGGTATCGTGGGACTCTGTTTCTAACGCATTAGAGTCCTCCTCCTCAGCCCTTACATCTACCTCGGTGCCTGCAGCAGACGTCTCTAACCCCGTATATTCTTGGCGAACACTCCTCTCCACCGCTGGGGATGAAGAACCCTCATCTGCCATGTTGGATTGCGCATCTAATCTTAATGGTACCAGTGGTAGTGATGCCTTGGGCTTGTTGACCTCCTCAAATGACTCCTTGGGCTGCAACTGCACGAGTTCCGCAGGGCTACCCACATCATTCGGAGCTCTCTGGGACCGTTGCGTCCCAGTAAGCTCATCGGTAGAATTGATGGCTTCTGTAGGATGTCTGGGAGAAGACATACATCTACCAGCGCCAGCTCGGCGTGTGGTGGCTTTCTGTATCCTATTGGCGGGGTATTTGCTGGAGGAAGCGGTTCGAGGTTTCGCGGAGCTGCAGTTGGTTGTGCAGGATATCGACTAATATATCGCCCGAAGTATTACACATCAGTTGGTGAATTGCCTGTTGTGAGCCGTAATCTATCTTAAGTGGTGTTGTTACGCCCGTTTCTCTTACTCAAATGTAAATATGGTCGATAGGTAAGGTAGGTTGAAGCCGCCTCACTCTTGTCAGACAATGTTAGAAATGTCGTTGCTAATGATCTGGCGACACCCCTTCCCCCTCCCCAATCAAGCAAGCGAGATCGAGCATTTCACAAAAACATGGTCATTACCACCTCATCATCCCAGTGCTCTACTGCAGCAACTACAAAAGTGACAGTGCCACACTTCAACCAAGGATTCTTCCTCTCAATTTCTTCAGCATCTCACGCAGTCCGAAACTGTGTATAATGCTCAGGTGAAGTGGCTTCGCATATTAAGGAGAGTCAAGTCAGGATGTGTGGAATACATCTTTCGGTTTCCACTGCAGTTGCCCAACCTCCAAGCCACAGGTTGCGAGAACTACTTTGCAAGAGAGGCCCAGATCATCTTGGTAACGTGGGAGCTGAAATCCATCTTCCAAATGAAACTTCCCTCTCTTTACATTTTACCTCCACCGTCCTTGCCCTAAGGGGATCTCATGGCGAACAACAGCATGGTTATGATAACATCACCAGGCAGCCATTTTATGATACAGGATGCGGTTCAATTCTGTGCTGGAATGGTGAGGCTTGGAGAATTGGTCAGAAACCCCTTGTAGGTGACAATGACGGCCAAGTCATCTTCACAATGCTTTTAAAAGCGAGTACTTCAGCACTTTCGGGCCACGAGTCCAAGAGGGCAGTTCTTGAAGTGCTAAAAGAAATTTCGGGGCCATTCGCTTTTATTTATTTTGATAAAGCTCACAATATCCTTTACTTTGGGAGAGATCGTCTAGGACGGCGCTCTTTGCTTTACAATACTGATTCTTCTTTACAAGCTCTGGAACTTGCGAGCATAGCGGACCCTAGCAGAGGTACCTGGGAAGAAATTGAAGCAGATGCAATTTACATAGCTTCATTTGCTGCGAATCAAGATGAGGAAAAGATAGCAGGCACCGAAGAGTGCGTTCTTCCTCAATTCATGTTTCCAGTGGGGAGAGTACTTTGGGACCAAGTAAGTTCCCGGTTCATGAAAATATTCAAATTGGTTTGACCAATCATATATATGCTTTGCTAACAATATACTCCAGGCTCAAAGTATTGGTTCTTTCAATAGAAACATTTCTGAAATTCAACCACTGCAGCTGCAGTCCCCGTCAGTCGCGATTCTGAAACAGCACCTTTTGGACTCCCTTAAGCTGCGCATTCTGAATGTCTTGGTACCACCAAGTCTGTATACATCTTCCCGGGTCAGAATTGCGGTCCTCTTTTCTGGGGGACTCGACTGCACAGTTCTTGCGCGTTTGGCACATGAGCTTTTGCCATTAGATCAAGAAATTGACTTGCTCAACGTAGCTTTTGAGAATCCTCGGGTGGTACAAGCTGCAAGAAATGCCCGCAAGCCAGGGCAACCAGAGCCGAACAGTTTAGACCCGTTTGAATCCTGTCCAGATAGACAAACGGGTCGAAAATCATTCCAGGAGCTACAGGATGTTTCTCCGGCCAGAATTTGGAGATTCGTTGCAGTTGGTCCAGCCCTTCCTCTTCAGTAATCAGAATACTAACTGTCAAAGGTAAATGTTCCTTTCGCGGAGCTAAAGTCACATAAGCAAGAGGTTGTCGACCTCATCCGCCCACATAACACCGAGATGGATCTCTCCATAGCTTATGCTCTATACTTCGCTGCTCGTGGCACGGGAATTTCTTACGTTAAGGCATCATATCCCGAATCAGATATCTACAGCACATCTGCTCGAGTACTCCTTTCTGGCCTCGGCGCCGATGAGCTCTTTGGCGGTTATACTCGTCATGCAACTGCTTTTGAAAGACGAGGATATTCGGGATTGTTAGATGAACTCGAGCTTGATATCAATCGACTCGGAAAGCGTAATCTAGGTCGAGACGATCGCATTATATCGCATTGGGGTCGAGAAGCCCGATTTCCCTTCCTAGATGAAAATCTTGTCAAGTGGGCCATTGAGGCGCCTATCTGGGAAAAGTGCGGATTCATGCCTGGACTAAAAGATGCCAATAACAGCACATATTCTGGATTAGAGCCTAGCAAAAAGGTCCTTCGTCTGTTGGCTTTTGAGCTTGGGTTGGCTTCCGCATCAAAGGAGAAAAAACGCGCTGTAAGTTAAGGTTTTGTGAACAAAGGCCTGGGCTGATGACAGATTTCAGATCCAATTTGGTGCTCGAACGGCGAAGATGGAAACCGGAAGAACAAAAGGAACAAGCTTGATATCATAAAGGCTTATGAAGCTCTGGCAGTGGTATTGGCTATGATGACACATCAGATACTGCTGAGTTTCTCACGGCGAAGCTAGTAGCATGGCTTTCGTGTGTTTCTGTGCAAGCAGTAACCTGAGGGCCTTGGCACTAGCTTTGGAATTCTTGGGGAACAATGAAGTAGTTAAAAGGCAAGTCTGAGCCAATCTTACTGCTTCAAGGGTACGGCTGTAAGTTGCAGCACGTCTTTTGTAGCATCAGAGCAGAAACAGGCCGGTGAATCCGATGGCCTGTTGACCAAGGATTGATGATTGAAAACACTTAAATATGACCGCATTAGTTGCGATGTCATTTCCGCACCAATGACCAACAAGTTAAATATTAGTCCTACGACTATCTAAGGTTGAGGTACGATACTCCTCTCATGCCACCCTCGTTCCTTCGATACTGGAGCCGTCGTAAGCCAGAAGATCTGTGCTGCTCCCATGCGCACTAGAAGGTAGTAGTTATACAAGGAAAAATATACAGCCTTGCCAGTGTTGTTCATCTTCATTCTGTAGAGCAAGACTTTAAAATTCTCGCTGTCTTCTTCCACTTCACCTTTACAGAGTTGTTAATGTACTCAACCGAGGTCTGGTGGAAATATATTTCTCCGGAACATCTTGAACAGGCAACTACCACTCTATTTAACATTGATCCTTGTACACTCCGTCTCCATCTCCGTCTCCCAAGCTCCTAGTGAGCAAGCATGCAAGAGAAGCATGACTGTAAAAGGAAATTTCCCCGCGGATACCCCGCCACACTCTTCGCGAGTGACTGTGGCTAGCCATAATAATTTCACCAGCTTCATCCAAGGAGATACTTTCAGTAGATCCGATTTCGTGTAGTATCAGATCATAGGCTGCCTGAGCTATCGATACCAGTTCTTTTGCCGCTGTGGAGCAAAGAAACGGCCAGTAAGGTGCAAGAAGTATTGCGCTCGTTCTCAACATAGTCTGTTGAGTTGCGCTGTACATTTGTGGCGTTTTTTAAGTGCTCTATTGTTCCCCGCAATTCCAGATCCTAAAACCCATGCCCTGCCATTGTCAAGTCTTTGGGCTGCGGCTTGGGATTAGCTGTGATAAAATCCTACAGGACATGATATTGCTACAAGATGGACGTGCTAAGATTCCTTGTCTTGGCCGTACCTTATATAAACACTTGCCTTGTTGCTACACGCTGCTGGAGAATTCTAGAAAATTTTCAATTTTGAGATTATCTCAAGCAAATCTAGGAATTCTTGTTTAACTCTCTCTGCTCCACCCAACCATGAAGGCACGATTGATTATGCTGGCATTGCCAGCACTGGCAGCGGCAATTTCTTCTGGGTGAGCTCAAAAGCCTCACTATGTCTTTATTCACATAAGGAACCTGTGACTTACCAAGTAAAAGTGTAACTCAGCCATTCTTTTTCAAGGGCCACGATCTCAGCTCACTGAAGATGCTTGAGGATGGAGGTAGCACTTTCAAAGATACACTACGACACAACGCGACCAGACCAGCTGAAGACAGTTAGTATCCCTGCCTTCGTTCCTTGGGAAGAAAAAGTACTGAGGCTGAGATTCTAAGTCCTTGGGGATGGTGGCATGAATACAGTTAGGTTACGGATTTGGGTAAACCCAATTGGTGGAACCTATGGTTTGGACTACAATATTGAGCTGGCTCGACGATTTCAGCAGAAGGGCTACAAGATTTATCTTGACTTTCATTTCTCAGATTCCTGGGCAGATCCAAATAAACAGCCACCTCCTGCTGCATGGCCAACTTCCCTTGGTCCTTTGAGTTCAACACTCCGAAGTTACGTCAGAGATACATTGATATCTTTTCAAGAGGCCGGGGTTCAGCTTACCCTAGTTGCTCTGGGAAACGAGATTCGCCATGGTATGCTGTGGCCAACAGGTTACGCTGATGTCGATGTAGAACCTTGGAGCGCAACAGTCCGGAACTTCTCTAATCTGGCCACGCTCTGGAAAGCGTGAGTTGAAATCACTTTCTCTACTGTCAAATTCTGAAAGCAGCCGGATATGGGCACTGATTACTTGGACGTCATAAAGAAATTTGCTTACAAGTATTTAGTGGGAGGGCTGGTGTTGATGATGCTGTCAACCAAGGTGTCGCAAAGCCTCAAGTCATGATTCACATCGATAATGGATGGAATCTTACTTTGCAGCAGCGATGGTATAATGCTATGGCGGCTAATGGAGTCCAGACAAGTGAATGGGACGTTTTTGGATTCAGCTTCTACCCATTCTATGGCACCTCAGGTGAAAGCTTTAGGACCCTCGCAAAATAAAACTGCTAACTTTCAGCAAAGCCACCTTCGAAAATCTCAGGACAACGCTGAATTGGCTAGCCAACAAGTACAAGAAGCCATTGCAGGTTGTGGAAACTGACTATCCGGCAATTTGCAATGGAGAGTATAATCCTATTCCAGAATCCTCCGAGCCACAGATCCCTTATAGTGTTTCTGGGCAAAAAATTGTACGTCCCAGCTTCTATGCCAGTATCATGGGAGTGATGCTGGTCCTTCATATCACTCATATCACTCAGTGATTATTGCTGATCAGATCATAGTGGACAGACAATGTTATAGATATTGTCAGGGCAGTCCCACTTGGACTCGGAGTGGGAGTTCATTACTGGGAACCAGCATGGCTAAGTAAGTTGATCTTCCGTATCTGGAACGGATAAGTTGAGGCATCATCCTTTACTTGTGAATCAGACTTTCATATAGGTTCTACGATCAAACATGTAAGAGAAGTATGCTAATTTCAATAAACTAAAGACAACACCTCTCTTGGCAGTAAGATCTCCTTTCATTTTCAATCCATGCAGAAAATAACTGGGGGCACGGTTCGTGATATACTAATTGTAGTTCCCAGGCGATTGCGAAGATGCGATATTATTCCGCGCTGATTACAGCAATTATCCCAACACTACTGGATACTCGAGGAGCTCCGTCGATCTTTTCAATATGAAGATATAGATACCAAGCAACAAATGATTTGAAAGGGAGCATGCTTGAGGAACTCCCGTTCCGCTAGAGCAGCGAAGGCTGTTGAATCACGTAATATTGGAAATCAAATTTTGATCAGGATCCTGGACAACTGGAAAGCACATCGGTAATTTGGAGGTGATAAGAAGTATTTGGGAACCCAAAAATCTATATAACTTCTGGTAACTCAGTTACAAACCCCAATCAAGATGAAGTTGAGAGTTTTTGTCTCGTACCAACCACGTTCAGTTACCAGGTATTAGTAAGGGTCACATGTTCATGTACCACCACCCCTTCTTAATTGCCAGATATGTGTCGAAGGCCAATGTTGTCGCGTTGTCTTGTCACTAAATGTGAGTAAAGAACCTAATGTGAAGTTAATGGGTGAAATCGTCTGGAGTATCATTATACCGTGACCCTTGCTTACCTTTAGTACGAATTCTACCCCCGCCTCCAGTGAAGGAGGTACTGTTGGCATCTCTGACTCAGCAACCGGCGAAGCAATGCATGAAACGAAATTCGGCAAACCGTCTCACCATCCGCCTCGTCCATATTGCTTATCACCAGACGAAATAGCTTTATCTTTATGCCTCTTTGCCCACAGAGACTGGATCATCTCGCAGATTTTTGTATATTTTGGTGAGATCTCAAGTTGTACAGCATCCCGTATCCCCAGCAGGTCATACTTCGTTTCCTCCACGTGTGTCGTAGGCAACCGTCCTCCGTCCCCGATCGTCACTGTCGTCATATCTCGATAAGCCTCCTCTTTTCTCCTATTCTAGCACGGTTATCCACCGCAGAACAAGTTCGAGATACTACCATGGGCTTCGAAATCCAACGTCGCCGCTTCTTGCGTATGGTGAACAGCAAGTTCATTTATGGCAGAATTGTGAGTTGTCGAAGATTCCAGTTCCTTCGCACAACCTTCTTCCCACCAGCAGCATACCTTCGTACAACTCCTAGCCCTGCATACCTCGCTCTCCACATGTAATCTACTCTTCAACAATGCTAACACCTAGTCCTCGTGGTAGCCTCTTATTCATCTAGTTATTTTCCTCATAGAGATGGCCTTGTTAGGAAGATTAGTAGCTAAATTCAACAGTTATTACAATGATCGCCCAGGTAAGTGCTAATTCACCATTCTGGCTGCTGCATACTGATCATTGCTAGTGTAAGTTCTTATCCCAACTTCGTCCCTTCCTCCACTTTCCACAATGGGTAATAACAGCAGAAAATTGCAGACTTACTACCATGTGCACCAACGCCATCTTGGGAGCCGTGGCGGATACGGTTGCGCAATCCATAACCTCGATACGCCTCCGGGCTTTACGGAAGCCTGGAGGCATCAAAGATTCAGATACGATGGCGATTCAATTGCACGAGATGGACAGAAAGAACCCACTCAGTGAAACTGAATTGATCCCCGATTCTAAGGCTTTGCCACCTCCCTTTGACTTCGAACGAACGACCCGATTTATGGCTTATGGCTTTATGATGGCACCTGTCCAACTTAAGTGGTTTCAGTTCCTGACAAGAGCATTTCCAATAACGAAGACGAGTGCCTTTGGGCCGTCCATGAAGAGAATGGCCATGGACCAGCTTGTATTTGCTCCCGTCGGTATAGCAGTATTCTTTACAGCAATGTCCTTGGCCGAAGGTGCAAGGTATGAATTTGATAATATTTTTGGGTTTCGCCATCATTTATCCACTCGCACAGCTAACATAAACTTTCATAGTCGTCGCCAAATTATTCACAAGTTGCGCGATATGTACCTCCCAACTTTGAAAGCCAACTATATGGTCTGGCCGTTAGTCCAAGTCATAAATTTCCGGGTTATGCCTGTGCAATTTCAGCTTGTATGTCTCCGAGTACTACTGTCTATACGGATGCTACTAACAACTTTATAGCCATTTGTTTCGACAATCGGAATTGCCTGGACAGCATATCTGTCTCTGTCTAATGCCGCAGAAGACGCGATTGAAGCTCGGTCAGCTCCCTCGTCACCCAACATTCGCTTGGCCTAAGCGTTATGTGATCTTTTTATAACTTGGCTTCAGTTCAAAACCCATGAGACACGGAGGTGATTAGTGCTTGGGAGTCATTCCTACTTCGGTTACCATGCATTGCGATCGGAGTTTGGCTGGTTTATCTGAGGTTCTGGGAGGAGTCATGGATTCTAGAAATTGCGTTAACGCGGAGGGACACATAGGACTACGGGTTGCAATTGCTTGAGAAGGCTGGGCTTCGCTTTTCTCCCTGCAGGAGGAAATTACGTATTTTATTTTGTCTTCTGTGTGGCCGAATGGCAGCAAATTTACTGCCAAACAATCAATCACTCACAAGATTTCATCGCATGTAAAGCAGCGTTATTTGCACAAAGTACCATATCACGCTGCAATTCCGTTCTGCGATAATTGAGTAGAGCCGTAGTCGCGTCATCCCGCGTTGCGTTGTCAAGCGAACCACCAAATCACCTTACGATTGAATGATCGCCAAGGAGGGGCTCTGAACCCCACTAGCAAGTTTCTCCTTCAGCTCAACAACCATCAACCTTACCGTTGAGAGACTATATCAACTCAGACTACTTCCTCACTAGCTTCAGTCCCTCTATTATCCTCCACTTGTTATCGATTATCCGATCTTCTTGGGCCATTACCATCTTTACTGCGTTTTACCCCCACCAAGTGAAGGATGTCTCTCTCCAACAAGCTCTCCATCACCGACGTTGATCTTAAGGACAAGCGCGTCCTGATCAGAGTAAGTGCTTTCAATTCAGCCTTGCTACTGGCAGCGTAGCGCCATGAGCAGACTTCTGACCGAATCTCAAAACATAGGTCGATTTCAACGTTCCTCTCGATGCCGAGAAGAAGATCACGAACAACCAGCGTATTGCTGGAGCTGTCCCCACCATCAAGTATGCCATCGACAATGGAGCCAAAGCTGTGATTCTCATGTCTCATCTTGGTCGCCCTGATGGAAAGGCCAATGCCAAATACTCTTTGAAGCCAGTGGTTCCAGAGCTTGAGAAGCTGCTTGGCGGAAAACAGGTCATCATGGCCCCCGACTGTGTTGGCAAGGAGGTCGAAGATATCGTGAACAAGGCCAGCGGGGGCCAAGTTGTCCTCCTTGAGAACTTGCGATTTCACGCTGAGGAGGAGGGAAGCTCCAAGGACGCTGATGGAAAGAAAGTCAAGGCAGACAAGGCGAAGGTGGATGAGTTCAGAAAGGGCCTGACTGCCCTAGGTGACATCTTTATCAGTATGTCCCATTGCTCAACTAGCTACAAACTATATTTCTCAATACTAACTCTACTCAGACGATGCCTTTGGAACTGCTCATCGTGCCCACTCCTCAATGGTCGGTGTTGACCTACCACAAAAGGCCTCTGGTTTCTTGATGAAGAAGGAGCTTGAGTACTTCGCAAAGGCTCTTGAAAACCCTCAACGTCCTTTCTTGGCTATCCTCGGTGGAGCAAAGGTTTCCGACAAGATCCAGCTCATTGACAATTTGCTCGGCAAGGTCAACAGCTTGATTATCTGTGGTGGTATGGCATTCACTTTCAAGAAGACACTGGAAAACGTCAAAATTGGAAACAGTTTGTTCGATGAAGCCGGAAGCAAGACTGTTGGCGATCTTGTTGAGAAGGCCAAGAAGAACAACGTCAAGATTGTGCTGCCAGTCGACTACATCACTGCGGACAACTTCGCCAAGGACGCCAAGACTGGAACCGCAACTGACGAGGAGGGCATTCCAGACGGATGGATGGGACTCGATTGCGGTCCCAAGAGTATCGAACTTTTCAAGAGCACCATCAACGAGGCCAAGACCATCCTCTGGAACGGTCCACCTGGAGTGTTCGAATTCGATGCCTTCTCCAAGGGTACCAAAGCTACCCTGGATGCTGCCGTCGATGCAGCACAAAATGGCAAGATTGTCATCATTGGTGGAGGTGATACCGCTACCGTTGCCGCCAAGTACCAAGTTGAAGATAAGCTCAGTCATGTCTCAACCGGAGGTGGGGCTTCTTTGGAACTCCTCGAGGGTAAGGAACTCCCTGGTGTTTCTGCTTTGTCGAGTAAGTGAACGGTGGCCGTCAGTAGCATGGCTTCAGACTCTGATGCAGTCAAGGTCGCCCAAGCAAGTCCAGTCTGTGATGCCGCTGGGATAGTAGAAGGCAGCTCTTTCTCGTAGATAGGCACAAGCACAAAGTACCTTATGATTTGACGCCTTTGATTCAGAAGCGAGCGCTCTGCGATGTTCATTTATGCTACCATTCCGCGGTGCTAACCTGCAATGCCCTAAGATCGTAACCCAAAACTCCATCCTTAGCGTATCATGTGTGCCTTTCACCTCTTCCTGCCAGCTTCGACCTTCTTCAATTCTTCCCTGGAAACAGAGGTTAGTTCATTGTTCATTGATTCGGGTATATTCGATACGCACTTCAGTTGTGCAGAGAAGTCTTCCGATGTGTCATCATCATCCCAGCTCTCCTCCCACAGGTGAGCATTGCCACCAGGAACCTCCGTCTCTTCTTGTGTCCAATCTGTCGCTTTGTCAGATTATAAGTCTCTGCGGGCACACAAGCACGTCTTTTGCGTATCTTGATGACCAAGGGATTGCAGAGGGGACATACTTTCTACTGGGAAATCCTCAAACTCGTCATCCTCCTCCAATACAGCAGTTGGCTGGGTGTCTTTCGCAGCATCAGTGGTCTTGTTTGAGGTGACCTTGGCCGTTGGCGCAGCGCCGGCTGCAGGTGCTGCTGACATGTTGAGAAGATTATCTGAGAGGATAGAAAGTCGAGATTCCTGGCAAACTGAGGTTCTTCTATGTGCTTTGCCAAGAGGTGTTGATGTTTTGATGGCAGAGGTAGCTCTTTGGAGCTTGTAAGGCCTAAACTGATCCGGTGGTGCTGAGAGTAGCAGGCGACCGTAGAGGTCAGCGCCTCTTACCTTTATTCTATGTTCACCATTTTTCCTGCTAATACCACCCCCACTAAATTTGTAGTATTGAAATACCTTGGATCCCTCTAGCAACATCTCCTCTGCTGTCGGCTATACGTAATTTTTCGGCCAACATTTCAACTATCACTTTATCTCTTCAGTTCTGCATTTGCATAAGATTGGCGCTGATTTATACAACAGTTCTTTGCTAAATTAATATGCTGAAAATTGCTGTTTCTGAGAGCAGGATTTAAGCGTACAGATATCTCTCTCGTTGCTAGTTAATTAACAATCGAAAGAGAGACAATGGACAGCAGCAGGTTCTAGAGCCACACAAGCACGACAGGTGATGACTTGACACAGATCACCCCACCTGAACACATATTTTCAGAGGCCCCTTACATGTTGAGACTAAGTACACTTTTTGCTCTTTTGTGTGTCAAATTCCAGGCTCATACTTCCCTGTCTGTTCAATTATACGTTCAATAGCGGTCTTATAGGCCTCCCTGCCCTGTACTCTTGCTACGTATTCCGTCAAAAGAGGATACTTTGTCTTGGTTAAACCCGCAATTTGCTGGGCCGCCTCAAGTGGGAAAGCCATCAAAAAGTCGGCTGGCGTCAGCTTTGAACCTGACATAAAGGGACCATCGGCTGTCGAACTCTCTCCCGAATTTACAGACTTCGCTGTCTTAGAAATGACGGACATTTCTGCTTCTAGAAAAGACAGGTGGGATTCGTAGTTATGATTGAGGTATTCTGTCTCAATCATGCCCGCAATCCTACCAGTCAGAGGCTTGATGAAAAACGGTACTGGGGCATTTTTAATTCCTGAACAAGGCAGTCAGCTCTATCAGAGCACGTCTCTGGGATGCGGGAAGTTCACGGGCAGACATCGTTGCCTCCCTAGAGCAGCGGAGAGGTTCTTTCCGGCTTACCATTCTTCAGGGCACCAGTTCCAATGAGCGCCGTCAAGCTCCCCTCGGCATAATTCATGTAGAAGCTATTCCGCATCCACTCATCGGTCTCTCCTCCAACCTCCCCTTCCAACCCATCTTGCCACTTCTTTGGGATAAGGTGCTGCCCAAAATGCTCCGTGATATACTGGACAATGTTTGCGCTTTCCGCCAATACGAGGGTCTTGTTTGCACGCAGGTTATTTATTTCTAGGACAGGGGATTTGCCGAGGGGATGTACGGTTTTTAAAGATGGTGGGGCCTGCTGGTCTGGCAGCCGTTGGTACGTGACAAGCCGATATTGCAGTCGAAGCTCCTCAAGCAACCAAATGATACGTTGAGCACGGGACCGATTAAGCCAGTGCAAGGTGATTTGTACACCGGTAGAAGCCATCTGTACGCTCCAGGAGGGTTTACAGAAATCCCAAGAAAGTCTGCGACCGTGGGTGGAAGGATGGATATGGCCATCATTCGCATTTGTACTCAGGCCAGGCACCTGTTTCCAGCGCTCGCGTATGCATGTAAGACGGCGCATCAAAGTTGGCTTCCAAACACTCCGTATATACATCCATACAGCTCGGAATTTTTCGGGCGGTTTGTTCCCAAACAGCCAGCTACTATTAACTAGACGAAGTCGGGCTTGTGTGTGACTATTGGTATACAAACTCTCGGGTTTTTTCGGGGGGGGGGGGGCGCAATTATGTGTCCGACAGTAATTCGTATGCACCCGTTAGAACTTCAAGAAGAAGGCTTTCTACTTCAAGGTCTTACGAACATTGGATAGCAATACATAACGTAGGGGTGCAGTTCCTCTATAGCTCATAGCTAGGGCCCACCGTACTTGATGTTCGGGTCATCTATACCTATAGTTGTGCAGCTCGCTAGGTATAACGTCACATATGGACGTATAAGGATGTGGTGCATTTTCTGACTGCTTTTTCTAACTACTCTGCGCGTGATCGAGTATTTCCAGTCATAACAACACGCACCTCACCTTCCTTAGTCGGCCGTTTGCGTGGCTGTTTACATGATCTTTTTATAGCCGGCTTATCTACTATATCCAGATCATCTTTCAGACCCCACCAAAATAATGCCGGTAAACCACATGTGATTCTGTGTGACCTTGTGGGAAAATATAGTCGCATACAGCCACGGTGGAAATGAAAGGGAAACTATATAGGAGTACTATATGTATACGGAGGACTGGTGTCGTTGCTGGTGCTGATAATGGGCCGAACCAAGATAAAAATCAAGCGAGCCTTTCCTGCTGCGACTGTAGTTTCCAAAACTCTCGGCAAAGAACAAGTCATAAATCGCATAGCCTTCGAGCCCACTCAAGGAGTGTCTGAAACTTCACCCCGTATGCTGATGCCCGGGTCCCAGAAGTAATAACCTTAGCACACGACAAGGACAGAGGTCACAACTGAAACTGCGCTCTAAAATCACACGAATCGCTGTGTCTTCCAATTCGGCACACGAGTGTCGGTCGCCTGGTATCAATATGCCTCTTGAAGGCATATACGTTTTATTAGTGACAGTAGTATTTTAATTATGAGCACATGACTATTTATTTAGTAATTTACATAACCATATAATATCCATCCACCGCATCTATTGTACCTACATGTTCAGATATACGAGATATATAAATTGCATATCTAGCCTCATCGATATAAACATAGCCACTTAAAGGCCTGAAACCAAACCGAATATGTATTCAAACCCTATTGGAGCTAGAAAGGAAACTTGATTTAAGTTTAAGACCGATTTGAATTGAACTTGAAATAGACTTAGGTTTAGGTTAAATCACCAAATATTCAAATTAACTTACAGTAACTTATACCCGAAGCTATTAAGGAAATAAATTTCTCTTAGACAACCTGTAGATGTTGATATATAGAAGGCCGTTTTTAGCTTATAACTACTTAGGTATATTATAATTCTCTATATATGTGATTTTATTTAAATCGAGTCTGATTTAGCTTTGAAACCGACTTCGGTCTAAACCCACTATGTACTAGGTTATGTACCTACCTAGTACTATTTGACGCCCTATTTAGGCATAAACTAACCCGGATATTACTCGAACCTATATATTTTTAAGATCTAGCTTATATTAACTACATACACATAGTAAAATTTTGTAAGCATTATGATTCGTATAATAGGTACCTATTCCTACATTGGTCACTCGAACTTTTATCCCTGTCCACCCTCAATTTCTACCAACAGAGTAATTTCTAGTGTACATTATTTCAGCACCAGCCGATCTATTATGCGTATTGTCATATAGTAGTTTAATAGAACAACGGTGCATATTAATTTAACTAGAGGGCGCGTCTGAACTATGTACTTGGTAAGTATTTATTATCACACCCCGGTAGGGTCTCTACACAGAAGGATAACAGACACTGAGTCAATCTCAGTCAGCAGCTGATTTTTTAGCCTTTGGTGTGAACGCCAATCAGTTGCCTTAAATTCCTTGAACATATGTAGATGCCAGAGATCAAACTGGTTACGACCAGGGACAGATACTCAGTGTCAATGTGAATCTCTGATCAGGATGTCAAAATCTCCCTACCGCGCTTTATTGGTATAGTCAATGTAGGTATACTTTGTCATGTATCTGCAGTAACCGCTACGCCGTATTTATGGCACTTTTTAATGCAAAAAGACTAAATACTGCGACATTTAGCAAGAAACTCCCAGCCCATTCCCCATATACATGACGATGGGTAATAGAAACGAGAATAACTTGTGCAACAAGGTACCTATGAACCTTTATCTAACCCCAAACCCACACAGCCCAGCCTGTTCATGCTCTTCCCTGTTCCTCAGTCCTCTAGGCTCTTCAGCGCCTCTTCTAAGGTCTTTTCTGTCAATCGTTCGTACACCTCAATATAGCGTGCCTTTGTCTTCTCTACAACCTCGGGGGGGATTTGGACGTCTAGCTTTCCCTTCTGTATTGAGCTATTAGTCTCCTATCAAAATTCGGGCCAGAAAGTAGTCGAGCGAGTCTATTTTCCCAGCCCTAAGTAATCGCAAAAGAGTCGAATTTTATACATACCAGACCGTTTGATGTCAACCAATCCCTAAGCACCTGCTTGTCGACTTTGATTTGTTAGTATACCATAACGAGAGTTCAATCGCTAGTTCGGGGAGAATTCTCCGAGACTTCTCGACGCTGTATAGCGAGGGTAGGGAGTTCAAGAGGGAACGGGGTATAGGTGGCACATACAAGAGTCCTGCTGGCGTCCGACTGTAATTCATGTCAGCGATTCTGTGATGTTGAATAAAAGTGATGAAGACCGAAAGTAGCTCCGTATCTATCGGGAGACAAGGGCTCATTGTGGGGAATGAGGATACGGAGAGCCACAAGGGCACATACCTTGGTAGTCGGCTTTGCTCCAAAAGCGCGAAGAGTCGGGTCTTAGTGTTCCATGTCAGTATTTCAGGCACGGGGAGAAATCTAGGGGGAAATCCGAGAGATAGCCTCCCATCATATTCCTGGCCCAAGGCGGGAAGGAAGGTGTTGTAATTTAGGGAAAACGCACGTGAGAACCTCGTCCACAAGATAAATCTCGTCGGTTTGTTCATCTAAACCAATCTCAAACTTGGTATCTGCCTACGGGGTATGCTGTTAGTAGCTTCCTTGACGGTAACTAGAGGTTTTAAAGCTGAACTGGCCTCTCTCCGTTCAAGCTTCCAAGGACAGCACGAAGGAGTGCATCATAAGACAAACAGGTGACTAACTATGAGTATACCGCGTTCTTCTGCGTATGCAACCCCTGCTTTGTAGCAAGCGAGAACCAACTCCTCGATACGTGTGGCATATTTATCACCCACAATCGCCCTCGCCTGGGCTGGGGTGATGTTGACATCCTTATCCCCGAGCTCTGCCTTGGTGGACGGTGTGTATATGGGCTCAGGAAGCCGCTGACAGCACGAAAGTCCCGCTGGCTGTGGAAGACCGTGAATTGTTTGGCTCTTCTCGTACCTGTACAAAGGGGTTAGAAAGCTAGTGAATCCTTTCGTTGGACACAGGACAGAACTGACTCTGACCACGCGCTTCCCGTGACGTAGCCGCGTACTGTTCCCCTAAAATGTTAGACTATGATCCGAAATAATGATCTGACTGAATATTTATGTGTCACCAGGGAATTCAGGATTTAACATGATGAACTGAAGTACTTGCCGATCGCCTCAATTGGAAAGATTTTCAGACGACTACCCAATTCAAATGTCAGCATTCTCTGAAAATGACCATATCTAATATTCTGTACGTAGTAGAAAGTAGTGTGGGTGTTATTAAGCCACGTTAGGCAGTCTTCTGCTCAATAGGTGTGGGCAGAAGGGGCTTTATGATATCAGGGAGCCATACCGAACAGTCATCGAGCGGCCACGGAGCATCTCTCGCTCAGCCAGTGTGATTATACCAGGTGCTGGCGGTGGAGTAAGACTGAGGAAATGGTGCTTTAAGCCTGGTACCCGGGATGAGAGAACCTCAAACCATTTTGCCGATAGCAGGGTCAGGATGAGTCCCTTCGAAGAGATGCCATTCTGCCATAGAGCATATTAGCATCTCCTAGAAAGCAGCGCTCTAGAGAACAATGGATCAAATGCGAATGCGAGCCTTTATGGGTCGAGAGACCATTGCCAGGGCCCAGAAAATACTCAATCACCAGATTGACTAGAGGCATCTTTGAGTAATTGGATATGGCTAACCTTAAGAATTACGTCGTATGCGCTTATACGATCTAGGAATCGTGAGATTAATAATTTGAGAGAGGTCACAGGGTTGGTTCAAGAGGTAGACATACCCGAGGTGACAAAAAGAAGTTTGCTATCATCCGGAAGGGAGAAAAGGTCCCTACCACATCGGATGTCAGTATGTGAACTTCATTGTGAAAAGGTTATGAGGCGAAATATCGTCTCAATGGAAATACGCCTTATCCGACACATGACGGAAGCGGCAGAATTAGACACGCAAATTCCTTACCTGACTTTACCCTGGGACAGCCGGGGAAGTGAGGTGAGGGGGATGGTCGTAAGGGCCTCGGAGGACATTTTGGTTAATTTGGTCGATGTCACGAACACACAGGGGCGGAGTCAAATATCGTTGTAAGAGAATTCTACAAAGTAGAAGAAGTTCTTAAAGTCAATCACGAAATGCTAGCTCGAGGCTAGTCTCCTTCAGGCGAAACCATGTTATCGCGAATCAGCATTGTCGATATGCAACAAAGTCATGTGAATTGTCATTCAGTGTCAGCTGATTTGATACAACTTATCCTTTTTCTTTAAGCAAATTCTATATCTAGTATTTACACGACGTACTTATCAATTATATTGGTAACGATACAAAGAGGACCGAGATCTTCTTTTTACTCAATTATGGGCATATCATCGATGGAGAGGCGCTAGAAACACGGGATGTTTCTTATACGAATCCAGAGGACACTGCTATAGGAAGGGAGGGCAATTATTACTTACAGTCGACCTAGAGAACTCTCAGGGGGAGCTTTATGTTCCGTTCAACAATGGTTTTTTCAGGAGGTTCTACACTAGGTACTGTACTATAATCAATTCCCTGGCCAATTAGGTACCCATCAATTCAACCCTTGCACAACTCCCAACTGGGTATCTAGTAAGTAAGTGCATTGAACTCCTCCTAGTGTAAGAACATGACCTACCCAGATTGGTTAATTGGGTAATCCAGGACACATTTCGCGTGACCAGCATAAGCGAGTATGACCAGAGTCGGAGGGGTTTCGGACCCAAGAAGCATATAAAGGGGGCAGGACATGGAAATTGGTTCTCTTTCTTCTGTTTCTTCTCCTATTTTTTGTGTCCTTCGCATGAGACCCATAGGATCCAGTCAATATAAGGTTATTGTGCTCCCAAACACCTCTATCCTGCCTTTGATCAAACTTGGTCCTTACAGGCCCCAAAGTAGTCCATTCTATAGCTAAGCTTCGATTTGAGCCGAGCTCAATTATTCGAAGGATGGGAAATATCGTAGGTAAGGGTGGCCAAATTTATAAGGCAAGAATAATACGAATAGGTATTTCTTCTATCCGTATAGGTTTAGTACGCGTATCAGCAATATACCTAAGGAACCTAGGTAATTAAGAAATAATAGGATAACAATAACTACTTACCTAGCATTGTTTAATTTCTAAAGCTTACCTTCTTTCTTAAGGAAATAGGGTCTATATATAAATACATAAGTAGGGCCTAAGCTGGCAGATAGATATAAAACATACGCCATAGCCTAGTCTAAGTTAGGTTGTAGTCGAAATAGACATAAGAACCTAGCGTAAGTCTAAGCTTAGGTTATTAGCTAAAACATAATTGTAGAGCGTAGTCTAAGTAGGCTGCGCACCAAAACCAGAAAAACCAGACCACTGGCTAACCATTGGGACGAAAAACCAGTGGGTTTTAGCCTTAAACCAGTGGTTCAGGCAGAACCCACTGGTTTCTTAACCAGCCTATATAAGTAACCATTACGTAACTTTATACTATAGAGGGGGAGAGGTCCCTAAAAAGAGAAAGTGGTTTCTTTGCTTGCTTTTAACTCTAGGATCTAACTTTCTATTTCGACTTTAGAACCTAACTCTTGATTTTTCGACTTTGGATATTGACTTTGGATTTCAATTTTGAATTTCGACTTTGAATTTTAACTTTGAATGTCGACTTTAGATTCTATCTTTAGATTTTTAGGCTACTGGTTTATTTTTATTAGGCTTAGTATAATAATCTTATCCCCCCCCCCTTTTGAGTCCCTATATACTAGATGAAACCCCTATATTAAGCGAAAAAGCAGTGGTTAACCAGTAGGTGGTTTGCAAATTAAAAAACTAGCCCATGGGTAAGGTACCCAGTGCGCAGTATAACGATAAGTATAGAGTCCGCTCATATAGTAGAAAACCATTATATAATTTATAATTGATTAATAGTTGTTTTAGTCGTATAGAAAAATAGTTCTTTATTTAATAGCATTATTGCATGAAAGGACAGAGAGATTTTGAAATTAAGTTTTAATAATTAAATAGTACTATAACTTTAAATTAAATTTAGCCTAGGATTAAATCAACGCGGTAGTTGGAGTTTCCTACACTATATAGCATCTAGTTAGGTTCCAATTAGGCTTAACTTAGGCTATGTAGTACAAGTATAGGTACCTATATTACCGCTATAGTATATAGGATTTAATACTATACTAAATCCAAGTTAATTTTTATTCAAGAAAAGCCTAGGTCTACTCTAAGCTAACTTAAGCCTAACCCAACTAAGAAACTCCAACTAGTATCATGCTGATATACCTAGTAGCTTTAGGTTCAGGTGGGATTTGAACTCGACTTAAAGCCAGCTAGCTTATATTTTGGCACTATAAAGTACGTATCGGAATGTGATTATTAGGTCAATTACGAGACCTAATCATATTTTACAACATAGAGTATCCTTAGCGGGTGATGCATATACAACTAGTGTAATGTAAAAAAGCTACAAGATATATTTATATCCATTATAGAAAATTACTAAAAAGCCTAAGTGAAACAATATAGGTATGTCCTCAAATCTCTAGCAGAATTCCAATATCCAAAATTCCTCTCGGGTATATAATACATACATAGTAACACGAAGTTACCGATAATATATAAAATTTTAAAGCTTAGTACCCGTGCGCATCCGGGCATTTTGTAAAGCGTTCTGTAAACTTACACGCTTGACTAGGCTACACACTACCTATTGACACATCGCTATCCTGGACATTCGTTCTTCCGGGTGCCTTGGACAGCTGATTTTGATGCCTTATTATGAAGACTGCGACAGCGAGGAACATTAAGGCAGCATCAAAAACATACAAGAAGACTTCGTGACCCAAGATATAGCCACCTGTACCCTGAATATACTCAATAACACGTGCAACTGACCGGATCATGACCAGAATGCTGGCTAAGTAGAGAACGTGGAATTGCTTTTCCCATGGAATATCCCGTGGAAGAGAGAGCCCTGCTGGATTGGATCGCATGCGCTTGTGAAAGACCGCCGACATGATCATAAACCAGCCAAAGAAGACGATTTGAATAAAAAAGCCAGCTAATACGACATGCCCGCCAAGAGTTATGCGAGAAGCAGTCTTGCTTGTCAACATGCTGCTACCTATTCTCCGACATATAGAGTCAGTAAAACTTGTAGCAAGATGTACGTTAATAAAGAACTGACCGGCAACTAGGACAAAGAATGACAAAACGACGGCAAAAACAAAAAACTTCGTCAGCCACTTCTTCCTCATCATTGAGTACTGCTATCCTCCAGTAACTAGAATGATTTGCCCAAGGATTATGTAAATAGTAGCAGAAGCTAGAGTCGGAGCAACAAGAATGAGGATCGCCTGCAAAATGTACGGTCCAAGTTCCCAGTTTGGTGCCTGGCCAGCTGAGATGATGCGACCTGCGTATCCTACACACTCCATCAAAACACCAATAACCATAGGTATTTCATACCTATGGTACTCGATATCGTATAAATTGGACCAGGTGAACTAGAGCCGTCACGAGGAAAATAATAGCGAATGCGGTCGCTGCTGTCTTGGATGGATCATATGCCTAGTACTTCCCAACGGCCATCTTACTAGATTGGATTGGTGTCGAATTTGAGATTCAAGTAGTTGATAGTAGGCAAGGTTCGAAAATATACCAGAGCGAGCACTAGGTTGTAATGAGGTGCGCGTAGGAAGAATGGAATTATTGCTCAATTGAAGAGATGATGTAGATCAATTATGCCAAGGATGCATCACACACACTCTCTCATACTTATACTTCAGTCATATTACTGCCGTAGCTTCCAGCTGGGCTGTGTCTTCTCATAACCAGGTCCAAACTGTTGAAATCCGAAGGAATAATTGAACTGTGCGAGCGAGCAAAAGTTCCGATACTTAATTCGTTTCCATTTCCTCCGTTACTATTGACGGGCTAACACAACGCTCGGGAGACGACACAGCCACAACGACGGTAAACAGTTCTAACACATATAGCGAGCAACAGCAGCCGAAAGTTTCGGGTAGCAGCTGTCGCTCCAACAGCTGGTTCCTAACGTGTGTGCTTACAATGCTGCGCTCTCTCAGGATGTCTTCCTTTCGTGGTACAAACGGCCCAGTGATGTTGAGAGGCACCACAAAGGACCTGCACGCTACGCCCTCGGCTCTTGATACAAATAATCAAACACATACGCAAGAGAACACCTCCTTGCTGAACAGGGAAAATCGACTAAGATCTCGTAATGGACGCAGAGGGTGTAAAAGGCGTAAAATCTGCTCGGTTCTGGTATTTATCGGGGTTTCAGCTAGAGCAACAAAAGATGACGTACAATCTACAGCCATCTCTCTCGGAGCTGTAACATCCACTCAGCTCAGTCTTGAGAGAGTTCTTGGATGGATGTATTTGATTCGTGGAATCACTGCTGTTGTTGCACCCTTTGTTGAAGGAGTAATGTCAGGGCCACTGCAAGGATTTTAATGGAGATTCTCCATTAAATAAACCCTCGAACGCTGAATCAGAAATAAAATATCGATTAGAATCATTGTTGGCTTTTTTCTGTTCTCCAGAGTTGGATATTGGTTCCGAGACCTCAAGTGTCTACATAGACACGATAAAATTGCTAAGGACCCACTGGCTTGATGGGACCAAGGGATTTTCTGCGGCTTTCTTGTGGCCTGTTCTTGTCTCAGCCGAGTATATGAAATTACTAGAACACGGCGGCCCGAAGCCTTTCTGATTCGGGCTTACTTTTGTGCACACTTAAAGTCAACCAAAGAGTGGTGGGTCCAAGGATTTCCTGCCTATATTATGCGCATCATTTAGTCAAATTTAAATGCATCATGGATAGCATGGATAGCATGGATGGAGTGGCCAAAAAATATAGTACATTATTTGGTACAGGATAAACTTCAAATCAATTTCGAAAGACTTCCTCGGATTTTTGAAATTTTTATCCAGATACCTGATATTATCTCTACTGAATTAAGCCCCTGCTAGTAATTACACACCTAAATCAGCAATAGGAAGGACTACTTGCGTTTATAACCACACCTGCATCAATAAGTCTAGCATAGCTCCAATAATCCGCAGTGACACCTTCGCCTGTAACCGTAGCATTGCCCTCGCTACGGCCTGACCAAAAGGCACTCCCAGATATACCATAATGACTGTAAGCATACCTCATAGCGTCAAAAACTCTCTGACGGTTTGAAAGCAAGTTATCATTAAAGGTTTGCAGCGCCCATTCGCCAACGAAGATCGGAAACTTGCCATCACCAGCAACAGTGACTGCTCTATTGCAAACCGCGGTCGAAACATTCGATGAAAAGGAGGTGGATATCCAATTATAATAGATGTGAGTGTCGATTACAAGGTTTGTAGTATTTGGGAAATATGGTGCCCAGAAGGCCTCTCCTTTCCAACTATCCTGTAGCATGACTGGGATACGAGGTTCGACAGCTGTGACTCTGGGTATGACCTGCTGCATGTAATTATTTACCCAAGCGGACCCGTTGGCTGTCAGTGCCGTACCGGTCACATAGTCACCAAGACCAGCCGCATAGTCAACCGCTTCGTTGAGGGGCGCAATCGTGAAGCTCTCTGGATGAGTTGAGTCCATGATGAACTTCAATACCTCATCAACTGCCTGAAGAGAATATCCGAGATTGGTGGCGTTATTGAACCAATTCAGATGACCGACAGCTTCTCCAATGTCAAGGGCATTTACTCCTCCAGGCAACGAATGGAGACCAATGATAACGTGCATACCATATCTCTCAATCGCGTAATCCGTAATCTCTTTAAGATACTGTGTTTGATTCCCGGAGTAGAGTGCAGACCAAGGTAGATCGATCCAAGCTGCATATGTGGTAGGAATCCTCAACAGATTAACGCCAACGGAGGCAAATTTGTCAATGTGGTCCCTGGTGATGAATGTCGCATATCGCTCCTCCATGACCTGACTGCATTGGTCACCGAGATCAAGACAGAAATTCCATTCGTCAGACGCTGTGCTATAATTTGCCCACCAGACTGGGTCGAGATTCCTGGACAACATTAGTAGCTGTGTGTTTGTAATGTAGCATCCGTACTAACTCTTCCAGCTCTAACCAACCACCGAGATTAATACCATTGCTTTTGAATGTCCTCCAGTCAATCCAAGACACATTAGACGAAGTTTTCGGGGCTGCAACCACTCCTGGCAGTAGTACGCTGGCTGCAATAACAGCAGAAACAGTAAAGGCTCGGAAATACATTTTTGTCTGATTAATAACCCTACTCAGAACACAAGTACAGTATGATGGTTGACAAGTGAAACAATTTAAACCCCATCACCTTGATATATTAAATTATCATCGGCACTCGTACATTAAAAGTTCCGATGAATGGTGGACGGAAGTCTATTTGCTCATTTTGACGTAGATCCCGTGGGTGGAGAATGTATTGGTGGACTGTGGAGGTTATCAGATCTTGGCTCTTGGCTTTGATATATATTACGGCCGTGCCAGGAGACAGAGAGCTCATCCAAACCCACATATATCAGAAAGAACTGCCGATGCCGGCTTCTAAGCGATGGGTGGAAGTTTTGGACATATTTTTCTCTATTTCATCTGTATCAATTAACATTTGTATCGGTAACTTATAACATTGGTAAATGTTAACAATCTTGGATTTCTAAATAGGATCCCAAGTATCTCTACATAGGTACCTACTTTATAAGTAAATGCTTAGTGATCATATCATGTGATCGTATCATGTAACGTGATTGCACACCCTTAGTAGTAGTGCAGATGCGTAGTAACAGCTGGAGGTTATAGTCAGCGTTGGCTGATTATCGTACTCTTTTTAAGTTTTAATTTTATTTTGATCTTGCTCAGCTAAAGATGTGGCCAAAAACCAGCCTACATCCTTAGTTGACGTCTCATCTCAACCTGTAGCATCTAAATGTTTGTTAGAAACAGTATATTACTAAGTAGATATTAGCTAAAATCTGGCGCTAGCAATATATAAGTCGGGTTTAAACCGGATCTAGGCTAAAGTTCTATTGCATTTAATCTTTACGACTTATTCTAATAGTATCTTGACATTTTATGTGCAATTTTAGATTTTTAATTTATTTGGTCTCTCTTTTTTGGGCTTAGTATAGTAAAATAAGCCAAATAAGCGACTAGGTATACACACACATATATATACCTATATTAATAGACCAAAGAACATTATGTAAGCGAGTAAGTCGGAAGCGACTAAGAGAAGCCGTTTAAAATTAAAGTCGAGATCCAAAGTCAAAATCCAAAGTTGAAATTGAGATTCAAAATTCAAGCGACTCACCTTGGGGGCCCTCTGTTCAAAAGCCCTCCTCCCCTTTTGGAACCGCCTTAGGAATATTTGAAGGATAGGGTATTGCCTAGTATCGTAGGTAAGGGTAGCCTAATCGATAAGGCAAGAATAATACGAATATTTCTTTTATGCGTATAAGGGTAGTACGTATTAGTAATATAAGGAAGTTAAGTAAGAAAAAATAGGATAAAAATACTGTAACCAGTATTGTTTAATTTTTAGAGCTTACCATATTTCTCATAAGAATATTCCAAGTCTGTTTTTACTATATAAAATATATAGATTATAGTACTATACTATACCTACATATCTAACAAGGAATACAGCACTGCCACCTTATGTTTGGATAGCTTCACTCGTTACTATATTCTAAAGGTACATACTTCAGATCCGAATCGAACCCGATTCAAGTTTAATAAACTACCTTAGTGTTGGAATATCGTTATATCACCTACACGTGATCACAAAATTGTCATACGGTAGATATGTAAGGGTATATCACAATACCCCTACATATACATATATTTGTAATATCGACGTACCATACGTATGTACATGTACGTGCAAGGAGGCAATCACATGTACAATACTACATATCGCAGGGAGGTTGGATCAATACCCTATGGGGGTACTTATACGACCTCCATAACGCTCACTTATAAGGAACATCTATGTTTTACCTCACCATTTTGACCTGTCTATTATAGCTACAGTTGAAATAAGAGGTATATAGATCAACCAACACCAACACTTAGGTTACGCGATGGATATAAAATAACAAATTATACTAAATAGTTATTAGTGCTATATTACTAGGGTACGGGAGCCTTTCTATATATGTCTACCCCGAATCGTCTAGAAAAACAATTATAGTATTGATGGCGTTGTTAAATATAAAGTTATAAAGGGTTCTAGATTAAAACTTTAAATTTAACTTTAAAATTATTTGAACCTTAATTTGGAAATTTTTATAACTAACCCCAAGTCTTATATAAGCTTGGTAAAACCATACTAAGTCTAATACTACGTAAGTAGTATCAAGCGTTGGATAAGCATGCCATCTAGATAATAGTGGGATATATTATATTGGATCTATTATAGATTACGATGAATACTAGTGCGTACTTGATGCGCGCACCAGCTACGTAGTGGGAGAATGTAGTAACATGGAGACTTCTTAGGGGACAGTTTAGAGCTGTGCAAAGACAATGTCGAGCATACAGTATGTTATGTACAAGTCAAGGTCAAGACTTGAACAGGAATGGTACTCCGAGCACTTACCTCAATTCTTCATCCGTAATGTGGTATGAAATGCTGCTCACTGCCAATTTCTCCAGCATTGCCGATAACAGTGCCAGCCATCGAACCTACAGGTCCTCCAACACTGCCGGCCACGCCACCGATAACAGTAAGCGTGCTCTTTGTACAGTTGCAGCCGCTCGTTTGGCATGTTCCTCATTGCCAGCTCCTGCATGCACAGCGCTTGAGACGTATCCAATTATTGGTAAATTTTCAATAAACTTAGTCTCCGGAGCGACTTTAGAGAAGCAGTTGCCCATTGTGGTGTATTTCTAAATCGACTGTGATAAGAGAGAAGATCATAGCAAGAAATATCACTGATAAGATGACACCGTTTATAGTGATTGGCATATCTCAAGATCACATCACTACGAGTAGGACTAGACCTCCGGTCACAAAATCTAAAGTCTAACCGCAACGAGTGGTTAGTAGACCACCTAGAAGGATCCAGTAGATCTCTCGGCCTAGATAGAATGGTAACGACCTAGCTAGCCCAAGCAGGTAGCGCTCTGGTTATTGAAGAGGCTACCCAATTATAAAGTCAGTTACTGTGATGTAGATGAAAACCTAGCTAAGAGAGGTTCCTAGATAGTGGTGTTAGCTAGAACCTGGCGGGATGTACTCATCATGTCCCCTCAATACCAGATACCTATCATACCAAGTAAGTAACCTAGATGGAAGCAAAGAGAAAATGTGGATCTTGTTCACACTTGTTTCGTTTGCTGGTTTATTTATCTTCTATTGCTTTGGACGTCGAGTCCAAGTAGATTGAGAATGAATTTATATCGGTTCCCGTGTTGAATCATCCTCGTTAAAAGAAAGCCGCAAGGTCTTGGAAATTACCGCTCTTTATGGGTATTCATTACTGCATCTAGGTCATGCTTTTGATCCACCACGATTAGTAACCACCAGCCGCATCCCATCAAGCGTCCGATGTAACTGTACAAACACCTCTTTTGATTCCTCAACCATCTGTCCTTGAGCCGGCAGCGCCTCTTCCTCCCCGGCCTTTGAATCTAAACCGTGAAACAAAGTCGCCAGAATGCTATTGCCCCAGCTCACCATTGACGCCTTCCTCGTCTCGATAATAACGGCAATAAGTACTACTAGACTCGCCACAAGTAATACCAATGGTAAAATTACCCACGGCCAGCGAACCACAACACGGGTCGCGGCAGAGTACGACGTTCCCTTGGCAGGACTCGGCTGGTACAAGGTGGTGCGCAGGTAATGCGACAAGCTGTTCGCAATGTTGTCCATCACATCTGCAAAGCCCGTTGCGGAATTGTTCATCGCTGTGAAAACCGCCTGTGCGCTGTATGACACGGAGCCATCCTGAGAAGGAACTACATCCTGGAAAGTGAGAGATCCTCCATACATGCCGGTGGCCTGGCCAACTAGTAAAGAGCCAAGCCAGGCCTCCATGCCATTCAAAGCAGCAGCAGTCACTCGAAATTCATTTGAGGAACCAGGCGGGTGAAGGATTAGATCTTCCTTTTCAAGGGCTAGTCCTGCGATAGTATCATTAAACCAGGTACTAACGATAGTCTCAACGAGGGTAGTATCCTGATATGTAGCTCGCATGGTTCGCACGCACGGCTGTAGCGAACACTCAAACGCGACTGGTGGTCCGTATGCGGCTTTCCAGGCGTCGTCTCCATAAGCTTTTATTGCATCTGCGGTCCAATTCCGTCCTACTGGCATCGTACCCGGAGATGATCCCACAGCTTGAATACCGATCCACATAGTAGAGTTATTGAGTATTGCGGCGGAGTTGGAGAAATCATCTACTGAGGAGACGGTTGTGACATTAAGCACCGCATTCGTAAAGCCAACTGAACTAGTCAACCCGAATCCATTCGGAAGGGTGTAGTAGAATGCATCATAATTCTGATCACTCTCTACTACGGCTGCGGAGGAGTTTGTTAGCGACGACGTTACATTGGCGCATGTGTTGCAGATTGCTAATGTCTGATCTATTGGGAGCGAAGGTCAGTTTTGCCATATGATGCAGGCAACAAGAGAGCCCTACAATATGGCCACGAGCAATTACCTGTCCCACACTGCACACTTGTCGTAAACGTTGTATTTGTTGGGCTGAAAAACCCCATCCAAGGAGCCGCCAGCATCTCTTGATCGACTCCATCAACAGTTGAGATGCCAAGTACTTGAGAATCACCTAGATCGATATTGCTTATCCCACCGACGGGATAAACGGAAAGAATCGCAGTTCCGGTGCCATTCATGAAATGTGCGATCGGCATGTTCGCAGTACTTGAAGCCGGGAAGTTTGACTCATACTTTAGGATCTGCTGAACGAAAAAACTAGTGGCTAAGGCTACGACAGTGATTGTGGCTGCGAACAAGGCCACGATCCTAAATGGTTAAGCAACTATTTTCCACTGATTTCAGAGGACTGCTTACCCTCCCTTTCCTCGTAGCAGCAACTTCAAGGAACCCCACGCGCCCCGACTTGCCTCATCTACCATTCCAAACTCGTTCAGAGGTCTTTTTCTCCGCGCTCGAAGCCATTTACTCTGACCTAGGGCTGAAGTAACCGCAAGCATCTGCAAATTGTCCCCAAAGGTGGCCAATAGACCGATAATAGCATTTAGCGTGATGCCGTATGGTAGCTCCGGTAATGTCTTGCCTTGGTAACTTGCCAACACACCAACAACCGCCATGAAGCAGCCAAGAGCTCCCAACCAGCACAGCAATTCTAGCTTCCATGCGTATACAGCCCAGGATCGAAACCCTCGCTTTATGATCCGGTTCGAGGGTCTAGATGGTGATGAATCTGGATGATCTGAGAGCAGGGTGTTATGTTGCGACATAAGTGCTTTTGGTTGGACCAACTCGACGCTAGCTGAAGACATCTATCTCAAAGAAGTATTTGTATCTTGAAGTCGTTTGGCAGTAGCTCCATCTTAAGATACAGTCGCCTGCTTGGAGAGGGGCGGCGAGATGGGGAGGTCTTATACATGGCCTGTGCCGCAGTAAGCATCGCTCAGCCGCCCTCGATGATCGCCCGCTTTTGCGCCTGCCGCGATCATCTCCGTGGCCCCTAAGCCCTCACAACCAACGAGTAAGGCTAAAATGGGTGGGATTCCCGGTTGATTACGGGGTGGTGATAACAAGAGGGCGGTGCATTGCGTCGCACCACGGGCTGCGAGCAATAGCCGTAGTAGCCCTTCTTATTAAGTCGCTCTTGTAGACCGTACGGACCGCAAGAGAACTCAGTGTTAATCAGGGCCGAGGGACTTGTACAACAGCTCTACCAACATCAGGCTAGTCTTATTTTGCTAGATTATACTATATATTTGTCAGTGGACTTATGATGATCAGTGGTGGAATGGTCGACGGAATGAAAGCACAATGAGATGTACTTCGTATGCATGTAAGAACCTGACCTGCTCAGAATAGACAATTCTTATCTTTTTTGTGTCCTTCGTACGAGACCTATAGGATTCAGTCAATATAAGGTTATTGTGCTCCCAAACACCTCTATCCTGCCTTTGATCAAACCTGTGTCCTTACAATGCATACCTATAATCAATGGCAGGCAAAACAGAAGGGGCAATATGTGTGTATAGGCGTAGAACCAACCCAATGAACAGAAAATTACATAGTACTAAGTAAGCTGCGCACATGCTGTTCACTTCTAGAACCAAAGTGGGCATTGCAAAGAAAGTGACGGTCTTACTGAAGCAAGTCCAAAAGTACACGACAAGGAGGAACTTGTATTGCGCCGAACGATATTAATAAAGAAAGTTGAATACACCCACGACCGCAAGAATGCTGCGAAAACTGCATAGAGGCCCTACTTAGATAAGGTAGGTATCTTGAGGCTAGAGCCTAGATTAAATAAGCTAGATCTGGGTTTCGAGCTCCAGCTAATATTAAGCTATAGCTCGATTCGAGGCTTATCCGAGGGCTTGATACTAGTAGTAGACTCAGTATAGTTTTTACAATCTTATATATAAATTAGATTTAGTTAGGTTTATTCTATAATCAAAGCCAAGTCTAAGTCGACCAAAGCTAGGACTAAGCTACTACACAGTAGAGGGCCTCTAAAAGCTGAATCTAAGTCGGGTTCAAATCTAAATTAATGCCTAAGTCGAGTTCAATTCCTAAGTCCATAGTAAGAATATAAGTATGGAATTTTTTGTATTAAGCCTTTAAAAAACCAGAATTGAGTGAAAGCTGAAGCTTAATCCGAACTTTTAGGCTAGATTTGTACCAAGTTAAGCTACACATGTAAGAGATAGCAGTACTGTATAAGGATACAGAAATCGTACAATTTGGGGTATTTTCAAGTGGCTTATACTTTACGCTTGAACAGTTTGACCGCTTATGAAATATTATTGGGGTATCGTTATTAGGTGTTATGACAATCCCACTAGGTACTTTACTAATGTGTTCTTTTAATCCTTTATTATATAATGCCTATAGGCTGCGCACTGGGTACCCATGGGCTGGTTTTTTGAAAATCTGAAAAACCACCCACTGGTTAACCACTGGTTTAACGACTGGTTTTTCGCTTAATATAGGGGTTTTGCCTAGTATATAGGGGTATCAAAAGGGGGGAGGTATCTCTTAGATTTTGAGTATTAATTTCAACTTTAGACTATAACTCTTAATTTTGACTTTAGATAAACTAAGTAAATTAAAAATCTAAAGATAGAATCTAAAGTCGAAATCCAAAGTCGAAATCCAAAGTCCAAGTCCAAAGTCGAAATCCAAAATTAATATCCAAAGTCGAAAAATCAAGAGTTAGATTCTAAAGTCGAAATAGAAAGTTAGATCCTTTAGTTAAAAGCAAGCAAAGAAACCAAACCACTTTCTCTTCTTAGGGATCTCTCCCCCTCTATAATATAAAGTTACGTAATGGTTATATAGGCTGGTTAAGAAACCAGTGGGTTCTTTCTGCCTGAACCACTGGTTTAAGGCCAAAACCCACTGGTTTTTCGTCCCAATGGTTAACCAGTGGTCTGGTTTCTGGGTTGGAAATTTTGAAAAACCACCCACTGGTCTGGTCTGGTTTTATGGGTGGTCTGGTTTTTCTGGTTTTGGTGCGCAGCCTAAATGCCTACTTCATATATATTCTCTTTTAATCCTTTATTGAATTTAAGCTGGTTATATAATGCCTACTTCATATATATTCTCTTTTAATACTGATAATACATATCTTTTACGGGCAGATATAGTCTCGGCAGATTTTTGTATGTTCTCGGCGATTAGCAAGATTTGAATTTCGAGCTAATCTTTCTATTACTTTGCTGGGTTGGATGCCTAATAATATGACCCGTATTTTGTATCATATGTGCGAAGGAGATGGTCGATGAGCTTGGCTGAAGACCAGAGATCATTGCGAACCCGAGACGATCACCTTTTTTCACCGCGGCGTTAACTAAGTATAGGTAATTCTTTGCATTTCGAATCCTTGTTAGTCAAGACCCAGTCACCGAAATTGATAGAAGAATCTTATATAAGCTTTTCAGTGCTGTTTCGTTCTGTTACAATTAATTCCCTGTTGGTTTCTGTCGGGACATCCCGAGAATTAGGCCTGATATGTTTACCGATATATCTACCGGGATGCTTCCCGATCCGTACGAAGCTCCCGAAAGGAAAAAGCAATT